>JAHLJT010000631.1:106632574-106749438 GCA_031308135.1 Acheta domesticus | reverse complement strand
GTATGTAGAGTCCCACCACAATCATTGCATTCCCACGCGTCCCAGCGCCCTACAGCCTCTGTTGGCGCTCAAACCCCAGTGTCAAAAGTACTACTTCCACCGCAGTATTTTCACTGGTTTCGCTCTTGCATCCAGTGTTATTTGTGTTGTCACATTGGTGGGAATAATTGCAGAATGTTATGTACATGGTGGTAAAGCTTCTGCTCTTATAGCCCTACACACAAAAATGAGGAATTTTTACCAAATTTTCCATCCAGAAAAAGTTGTCTACACATATTTTTTCTTAAATCATTGATGCAAGGTCTGGTAATAATTTTTTCGCGCGATGTCATTTAACCGAAACGCAGATTGCACAGGAAGTCCTCTCGGGTACTCTAACTAATCAGTAAAGGTGCAAGAGGAAGAATTATCTCCCCCATTCGAAAACTATGCACTCCAGCCTCTTTTAGGTTCTGGTCTGACACGCTAATATCCTCAACCCTTTCGAAGTACATCTAGACCGATGGGATGACTACTATAAGGAATCCAGGAAACCTTACTCATGATGGTCACTTAGATAAATCAGCGTAAACAGTATTTACAAGCAAAAGATGTTTAAAGATGTCCATAAGGAATCATAGAAGAAACGTGGAGGTGAAACCTTAAGGAAAAAATAGGGAGAAGAGACGAGGAGAGGAAGAAGATGAACAAGTGAAAGAATAAATATGATAAATGAGTAAAACTCTCATACTGATGATCCATAATCACATTCTGCTTTTAGAATGTATTAGCACTTTACAAAATAGAGTAACTATGAAAGCATCAAGCTAAGTAGCAGTAATCGTAGGAAAGTGCGGAAACGACTCTTTAGAGCAGCCGGCCTTTTGGAATCTCATCGAAATACCAGCCTCTAAGCTGGTGGCAAGAATCTACATCCGTACGACCCTCGGAATTAGATAATGGTAAGCCTCATGAAGTGACTTTTGCAGGGGAGGCAATTGAAAGTCCAGCGATTTCAGTAAGTCAGGTGATCAACATTAATCGCGCATTTATTCCATTAAAAGATAGGTCGTATGTACGTTCTTTACCGGCTTTCCAATTTCTAGCAGAAACAAAGGAAGTAACTTTCACAATTGTGCTTGTTGAGAGGCTTACCATCGTCTAATTCCAAGGGCCTCAAAACTAGAATCTCCCTGTCCATGAAGCTCTAGTTTCGGACTTGTACACACGCATCCAGAGCAAGTAATATACAAACAATGGAATCTTGTGTTCACTAGAAATATGCATGAGCTCAGGAGGGCTATAAGCAACTGAAAAGAAATATTGGTGGAATGTACTCGTAAAAACCGCTTCAATATTATGTCTTCAGCGGCAAAGAACGAGAGCGGAAAAGCAACATTGGCAGACCCCGTCACCTGCTCCCTTTCTTTCCCTCCCTTCCATTCGAAAGCCTTCGCGTTTCGAAGACACGTCGTAGTCGTGAATTTTTCAAACTGTTCAAGTGGATGTTCAAACTTTCAAGGGAACCATCGGAATTCCGCGCGCACGAACTGGGAGTGTTGTTTTCGAGAAAAGCAAAGAAAAAGAACGGAGAAAAAGAGGGATGACGAAACGCGAAGAACAGAACAATACGTTGGTTTAGAACTGCTTCCAATCTCAAGTCACTAAGTAATAGACCTCAGAAAAGCAATAAAATATGCATTGTACGTTAAAATATACATAAAAAGGCATGAAATATACATAAAATATGAAGCAAGTATTGTTCCAGGTTTTCGACTTTGGTAGATCACAACTTAACGCTGTTGAAAATAATTCCAAATTAGTGTACGTTTATTTTAAAAAAGTAATGCATATGTGTTTTGGTGTAAACGTGTAACGTTGAACTGCTGTTATTACACATCGAAGTCATATGAAATTTCATAAAATAGTAAAAATGCTTTTTCATCAAGCGCGTAATAGTAGCGATAATAGTTTACTCAAAGAGGAGAAAACAGCACGCAATAGATACAAACAGTAATGAAGTTAATAGGGATGAAAGTAGGAATTTCACGGGCGCAGGCATTCATTATGGTCATTGTGATATCACTGCAAACAAAAGCGCAGCCTCACGTAACAAAGCTCAGCGGGGAATTCCCCAATCCCGGCCGCAAAAAGCCGGCTCGACACTGGTGGGGGCGGGTGCAACAGACAGGACGTGGCAGGGCGACTCGGTGCGTGGAGCAGGGCGTAAACGGGGCTTGGTTTGTGACGTGATGAGTAGGGAGCGGGGCGTGAGCCAGGGCAGGGTGGTTGGCGAGGCCTGCGGTGGGGTGGAATGTGGGCTGAAGCGTGGAGCTGAGCTTGGGGTAGGGCGGGTCCAGAAGCGTGGCTTGGGGCAGGGATTGTGGTAGAGCGGCGAGTAAGGTTGGACAGGGCGGAATGTGAGGCGAGGTGTACGTGATGGGACACAAGACGACGGGTGGGGTGGAATGGAGTCTATGACGACGCAGGGACTGAAGCGGGGAGTGAAGCGGGACGTGAAGCAGGCGTAGGGTAGGGATGAGGTGGGGCGGAGAGTAAGGTTGACCGGGCCGAGATATGAGGCGAGATGCATATAAAGGGACGTGTGACGGGGAGAGGGAGGGGGAGTGGAGCACATCATGACGTGGGGCGTGAAGCGGGGCATTAAGCGGGGTCTAGGGTAGGAATTGTGGTGGGGCAGGAGAGATTGGGCAGGGTGGGATGTGAGGTGGGGTGTACGAACGGACATATAGCGGGCGAGAGTGAGTGGAACGGACGATGGCGTGGGGCTTAGGGCAGGGATTGTAGTGAAGCGGGCTGTGAGGTTGGCAAGGGAGGGATGTGAGGCGAGGAGTATATGACGGGACATGTGACAGGGGAAGCGTGGAGTGGAGCGTATGATAGGCACGGGGCGTGAATCGGGGCATAGAGTAGGGATTGCAGTGCGGCGGGGAGAGAAGTTGAAAAGGACGGTGTGTGTCATGGCGTATGACAGGACATGTGGAGAGGAAATCGCGGGGGTGAGAGGGGCCAGAGGTGGGGCGGGGCATGGGAAGCGATGGAGTGCTGGGCGGGGAAGAGGGAGAGAGTTGGGTGAAGCGCTACACTGAGCCGCAGTGAAAAACGCCTGCGTAAAGCGTTCAGCGCCGTCGTGTCGACGCGCGTCATGCATCACGCAGCCGCCCGCTGCCGAGAGGTGACTTCCAGAGGTAACCCCTCGGGAAGTTGGTGGGAGCGGCCGGGAAGTTCGGGGCGGAAGAGCGTTGGTAGAGAGGTTGGGCGGATGAGATGATGATGAGGTGATGGTGACGGAGAGGAGGATAGAAGGAAGGAGGAGAAGGGAGAAGGTACGGTTTAGGAAGCCTGTGGAACACACATGAACCTTTCCCTCAACATCGTTAATCTGCCGTACTCCTGTTAAAAAAAATTGGCATATTCTTGTTCATTTATTGTCCTAACAGGATATCACAGTATCCCTTTATCAATATGTGATTTGTAAAGAAATTTTTTTTAATCAAAGTATCTGAGGTTTATGCGAGAATAGCGAGAAAAAATCGTCATGTACTTACAAATCTTTGTAATATATCTCAGAATATATTTTTGTAATAAAAGAATGTCAAGAATATTATAAAGGAAGTTTGTTCGTAGTTTCGTATGTATAACAAATACAAACAATCAAGGAATAAATAGCAAAATTTGATGTACACGTACTACGATTATCTTTGTAATTGCAATAAATGCAACTAGGGTAGTAATGCCTTAATCGGCTAGCTCATTTTATTATGTCTCCATTTAAATACGTACGTATTCCTCAACAGAACTAGTTCAAATAATAGCTACAAAATGTCTACAAAATCTTACGAAAGTTTTCCCTGTAACACACTGACTCACCGTTGTCATCCGAATTTAAAAGGTTTACTTTTACTTCTGGCCTTTCTGAGCCTCGGTGCACTTCAGATAAAGGGATTATGAAGTAAAATAAGTTTCCTTCCATTGCTTTTTTGCGACATCTTTATTTTTGTAATAATTTACCATCAACTAACTCCTCTTTCTCCCTTTTGACTTTACACACTTATCACGTATTCTTTCTTTCTCTTTCTTACTCTGATTTAATTTCTTTCCATCCTCAAATCTGCCTTCTCACCTCTCGTCCTTCACATCCTTTTCCTTTTTCTCATGTATTGTTTTGGTGTTTTCGATTCAATGTATCTAAATATTCACCTTTGATTAGCTGTTATTAATTCCAACTCTGCTTTACGTTACTATTTAATAAAAACTATGCATCATAAATCTTTATACACGTTCTTTTCAACCTTTGTTTACACCACCTATTAACCCATTTTGGATTTGTTTCGTTTTAATTTTCTTTCACGTTTCTCTCAATGAAATAGTAAATGTTTCATTATAGTCACAAACACGTACAATTTCCTGGTAAATACTTCGTACTAAACTTTTTATTATTGTCTCTACGCCTTTGTTCACGTATGAAAGTTTATGATCTTTTATACTTTTTCGCCCTTACGTCGTAAAAAGAGAAAGTATTGTAATCATGCACCGGAAAACGGTGCTTTTTTTCTTATTCTTGTGGGTGTCACAGCTTGTCGCTGTATCACAGAATTCCAGCACCTGTCGGAGATTTTCTAAATTCATGGAAGATGGACCTCAACGGGCCTAGGGTCGGACAAAACTGGAATGAAGTATCGCATGTGGTTCTTGGATCGTTAATTCAGGTATTACTCCGTTTGTAATTGATCGGAAGTACCTCTTAAACGACAGATCATAATCAAGCAATCAATTCTCTAGAAATCTCGTGCAGGTAGTGGTCTGATTCGATACAATTTCTTGTACCGAAAATACATGCATCGTCGAAATTCAAATTTAGAACTTTCTGGTTTACGAAGATTCATTTTCAGGAGAACCATTTTCCCAAATTTTTTCTTACAACGATTTTTTTAAAGAGTTTCATCCATTTCTTTCAGTATTTTTTATAATATACAACATACAATATATTTAAAATATAAGTAATTGCACATAATTGACTTCAAGAAACAAAACAAATAAGGAATATTAACACAAGATTTTCAAAAATTGTGATTACTTTAACGTTTTACCGTTTTCTATTATATTTATAATTGTACAAACATAAACAAGTTTTCATAAACAAAATTACATTTTTTAATTGCACTAACATTTGACTTTCACTCATGGGTACGATGTAAAATTTCAAAACAGAATAAATTTGTAATATACGAGTATTATTGAATATTTTGAAACTTTGTGTAAAAGCAATGTATTACCAAATTCAATTTATTACCAATTTGGATTCAATTTGCAATCAATATGATCTCGATCTTGATTGTACTGATAGTCGCATGTTTAACCATCGACCCCCAATCGACACCTTGTTCATCATTGACCTGCTTTAGAATTTCATCGACCCCCAAGAGGTCGATTTCGACACCGTTGGGAGCCGCTGATTTATGGACTCTCAACAACTTCCGTTATTGCACTCGGATCACCACAAATCACCCCATCAAAGTTGATTACTTCCCACTTGTTATCACCTACTTTTACTTCATCTCCAACGCCCCTACGTTTGACTCATCAACTTCTCACTTTGGCGGTCTGTCGCCTGCGGCTCCGATCTGTCATTTGGTTTCCCTGCGCCACTGTCATCCGTGTTCCTGTTTCGATCGCCCCCGTGGATTCCGCCCCCCCCTCCGCGTCTTCCGAGCCCCGCCTTGCACCCCGTTCCGCTTCCGGGGCAGCGCGCCTTGCGCTCGGGTGGCGCGGCCGCGGCGGGGAAGGGGACTGTCAGCCGCAGGCGCAGATGTTGCGATCGGCGGCCGACCGCGGCGCCACCGACCACGCCATTAGCGCGCTGCACGGGGCATCGGGCCTCAGGAAATGCTGCTTCGCATCATGACTGTGTCTTCTTCATGTGCATAAAATAATAGTTGCATATATTTATTATTATCTGAAATCGTAGCAATTATGTCTTATAATCGTAATAAAAATTACTGAGTGAAAAATGTATTTTACAAGAATTAAACGCAAAAGCGCCAAGTAAAACGGTCCTGGGAGATGACAGAATGACGAGAAGATGAAGATGACATAAAAACGAAAGACATGCCTAAGGGTTACTCGATCTCTGCTTTGCTCGCCCCCACGTTGAAAAATAGAGCAGATGTAAACCTATTATATATTCTTCTCCCTATCTCCATAAACTCTATAACATTTTATATATTTCGTGCATTATTGAGTCTGTTTCCACAGAGAAGCATCGGCTAAGTTCATCTCAGAGCTGGCATTGCCGCTGTCTCTGGAGTAACTCTGATCGGGAAGTCCAAGGGTTCGAGTTCGCGGGAGTGCAATTTCTGCAGTAGCTTATCGGTAGTTCCGTGGTTTCTCCGAGCAGTACTAGGCAAATGTCGGAGCAGTACAGTACAAAATGAGCTATGGATCGCATGCCATCTTTTCTTCCTCTTCCTTGTCCTCTCCTCACCCCTTATTCTCTCACACACTTACATGCACTTCACAACCACACATGTCGGGAGATTAGTTAGGAACTCAGATCGTGTTGGGGCGGTGCCTCACTTGGGAGATATGTGGAGGGGTAAACCTCACGCAAACCGACGTGTAGGTCGGCGCCGTATCTCAGCATCCAGCTAGAAAGGAACACCGACGTTTCCCGCGATAGAAACATTCACTACCCAAACGAGACTAATGACTATAACAGTTGACGTGCCAGGAAACATCCACCAATCAAAAACGCACATTCACTGAATTGTTCCTTTGTTCTATAAGACCTTCGACTTTCCAACATATTCTCGCGCGACCACACATCTTTTGCTGCCCATTTTATACGACATAGTACTTATCTCCATGTTGAGACGCGCTCTACGCTGTTTCTGAACAGTTTATATCTTTTTTCTTCGGCAATCAGCCTTCACTCGCTCCATCTTTTTCTGCTTCATAAGAGTGTTCCTAGTTCCTTCTCTTTTTGACCACCCTTTCAATTTTCTATTATGTATTCTCTTGTCTTCATAACGTTGTTATATGAAAATTCCTTAAATATTATTGAAATGAACATTCTTCATTCATACCATTTCGCTTCTTATATGAACTTTCCCATTCAAACCTTTCCTTCCTTGATTCCGGGCTTGTTCATGCCAAGAGCATGTTCATGACACTCACGTTTTCTATCCTTCTCCTCGATATCTCTCGCGTGACACATCATTCCCTCTCAGCATCATGTGTTCCCACTTTCAGGTCCTTTTTTAGCCTCCGCTGCACCCTTAACGGGCATTTTCTCCTTCCGTGAATACTCATGCACGTCGCTATGCAATTTGTCACTGACAACTCTCTTCCCTCCCAGTTCTTGCTGTCCCTGTGCCTGACATTACAACCATCTTTCCTCTTCATAATAGACTTCCTCTATATCCATTGCCTCTTTATTTCGTCTCTTGGACCATTCTCTAGACATCCCCTCTTTCAACGCGCTGCGCTGTTTTCTCCGCGGCGCGACACCTCGTTCCCGCGCTTCGCGCCGCCTCCTCCTTCCCCCTCTCCCTGCCGTCACCCCCTCCCCGCCCACGCTATCCCCCGCCCCATTTCCTCCCCAGGGCGTGTTTGCGTCCAACAAAACGGAGCGGAAGATTCCACAATGCGCGGATAACGGGCTTTCGCCGGCCGGCCGTGTTTTTTTAAAGAGACGCGTCGAGGCCGCGACCCTTTCGCAGCTCGGTAATTAGTCTGTGATTCGAGAGAATGGAAGGCCTTCGCCGCTTTTTGGTTCTCCCGGACGGACGGACGGGCGGACGGGTTGATGATGTGACGTCAACATTCGCATTCGCTAACGCTTAATGAGAGCGCCACTACCGCTATTTGCTGATTTCGCTCTCGACCATTCTCGTTTTGTGTTTAAATTCGGTCGTGGATAAGACTGTTTTGCGACATGCCGCTCGATTTCGTTTCTCCCGGAGGCATTTGGCAGCAGCTGCAATAAATATGATAATTTTTCTATTTATTTGCGCTGACAATTGCCGTGCGCTGGGTCATTAAAAATTCCGCCCTTTCCGCGAACTGTTATATTGCAATCAATGACCATTATGTAGCTTTTAAATGTCGGCCGAATGGACAAAAGTGGGCATAGAAAAAACGTATATTTTTACAAACTCAAAGAACTAATTCATTTTCTGAACAATAAAATATAAACAAGAATACTCTTTAATTTAATAAATATATAAAATTTCAAAAAAGGACACGAAAATACGTGAAAAGTTTATTAAATTTTCTGCAGTAATATTATGGAAGGAACAAATAACCCTATCGTTAAAACGTCTGTTAGGACTGTTAAAACTATTCCTCGCTATTTTTCTATTTACTACTGTCTTCAATGTGCAATATATTATTATTTATTTTATGATTTCGTAATTTCAGTGACAGATTCCATTTCCATTTCATTTGTTAACTTAGTGGGAGTAGAATGAATTTTGTCTTAATAAAATACTAAATTATCTGAATTTAGTTTAATACAAATAAGTATTAGTAATATCTCATTTCTTCCATTTTAAGGAATCAATAAAAATGGAATAGTTGGTAATTACTGTGTTTCTCATTGTAATAAAATTCACATCACATATGACACATGTTCCTGCTGCCATAAATGCAACATCTGACAAACGATTCTTTCATGGTTGCAGGAACGGGTCACTGGACATCCTGATAGCTGATACTCCTATTCTGGACTACTATCGTGCGACGGACCACGGTTGCAAGTTGCAGAAGATTGGAGACGCTATCAACGAGGACACCTATGCCGTTGGCATGACAAAGGGCTTCCCGCTAAAGGTATGAACTGTCCTCAAACGATTTATCTAAAATCAAAATCTTAAGTCTGATATAAAATAGTTATAGCTAAATCTTGATATTCTCAACACTATATTCCGAGTACTCGATTAAGAAATATTTTCAAATCTCCTAAAAATGATCACTTGTTCAATCATTTTGCTTGAACAATTTTTTAAAATACTGGTTATCTCCTGAATGTTCATATTCTCTCCCAAATTTGCGGACAACGGATGAGAAAAATTTACCTTAATGCTGTCAACATTTCATTGAGTTTAAAAAATCACTTCAACGATCATAATTAAATTTCATAATAATTATTTATGACTTCCTAATAACAGCATGAACTGACGATTGAGATACATTATTCGGTCCTGTTAGCAGCACTGATATCTGATTCTTAAGTTTCTTACCATGTTCTAGCATTTGGGTTCAATTCATACGGCTGGCAATTTGCCCAGAGACCATTTCAACCTAAACTCTACACATTTCAATTTATTAAGACTAATTGTTACAAATAAGTTGGCAAAGTGTACTTTTATTCCACTGTTCGTACAGTTTCCTACCCTGTCAGTTGGCGACGGCCGTCAAAAGTTTAGCTGGCCTCCAGAGCACTCCACAAATCGAATTGGACCCGATCACCGGCTCCGAGGAGAGTCGTAACGTTACATCATTCTTATTTCCCAGAATGTGACGGTAATGGTCGACAAGCGGGCACCTCCATAAATCAAGGGGCGATGTTTTGCCCGCGTATATCCGGCCAAGAGTTTCGATGCCTCCGCCTTCACCTCGTGCTCGCCTTCTCTGTAGTCCGCCTCTGCTATTGACAACTTCGACTTAAAGGAAAAGATACCAGCGTAGCTTTGCCTTCTCCGTTGCCATCCTTACCACGGACACATTTGTCATCGACATCACTGTAAAGTGTGTGTGCTCTTATTGTCGTTTCAAAATCATCTCCATTGCTACACTGACCAGCAAGCCAGAAGCCTCTCGACATACCCGATCACATCACCCCTCAACACCACCATCGCCACAGCTTTCGACACAGCCACTGCCGCCACCAACATTTGCCACTTGTATTATTATCACCATCTTTATACCCTTTCCATGTGTTTTGATTTGTATGTCGACTTGCTTATAGTACCTCGGCTTATAATACTTGTATAATTGCAATTGTTACGTCCCAGAGCCATCTGAACTTCATTTGTCTGGGCAAAACAATGCAATCGGACACTTCTTCACAAATTCAAAAGGTGTCAAATTTAACTTGTATATGTATATGCAAGGTGTCCAGGGAAGAAACAAAGAAACTTTGAAAATAAGCTCTTAAGTCAATTTTAAGCATATTTTGTCTCGTAAACTCCTTTGATATTTCCAATGGTTGAGCCGCAAGAAGCACTCAAAAGTTGGTTTGAAAATATACTTTCTATGCGAAATTTGGATTTCAGAAACATTTAAACACACCAGAAACATGTAAATTTTTATTATTTACAAAATAAATTATTATATTTGTTCACAAAGAAAAATTAACACAGAAATAAAAAAAGCCATTGAATTGTGTAAATTGTGCTTTTCAATTTGTGTTAATATTTCTTTGTAAACAAATATAATCATTCCCTTCGTAAATAATAAATAATTTACATGTTTCTGTCATTTATGTTTCTGAAATACAAATTTTTGCATAGAAACTCTTTTTTCAAATCACCTTTCTCATTGTGCTCATTGCGGCTCAGCAATTCAAACTCTCGAAGGAGTTTATTAGACAAAACGCGCGCCGCATACACACACACACATACATGTGTGTGTGTGTGTGTGTGTATATATATATTTATATATATATATATATATATATATATATATATATATAATGTATCAAAACAATTCCCGAATTTGAAATAGGTAGTTGGATACTTCACGTTTTTGTAAATATGAAAATAAATATGATGTGATGCTCCTGGAATCCTGGGGTCCTTGGCAGCTACCCACCGTCTCCATGACGGCTCTGGCTGTCTTTGGTGCCTGCACTGTTGCCGCTCCCCCCCCCCCCTCACGCAGCCGCCGGCGCGCCGCCGCGGCGCCGAGTGGCGTGGCGTTTCCTTTCGCTCCCGTTGCGCTTTTGATTGATTTCTCGTGCCGCGTCGGCCGTGTACCCTCGATCGCGCCCGATCCCGCTTTCCGCGGAGGGAAAGGCCAGCGGAGCAGAACTTCGCTTCTTTGCTAGTAAACAGCGGAGAAGAGAGAGTACGAGAGTGAAATCGAGCGAGCGAGAACTGGAATTGCACAAAAAATAAATGTAACGTTTTGCAACAATGGTATTGATGACAACCAAGCTATTAACGCGCGTTTTTATAGCGCGTTATAGTTGAGAAAATATACATTCATTATTGTAGTTTGTTCTAGTGCGAAGGTAATTTGCCAAAAGTTGGTAGTTTCTCAGCTGGGTTTTTAGATTCCGCTACTAGAAAACTCTTTAAAATCCCTGGATGAATGTAAGAGAATTGAAAGAATTGGCCGATCATTTTGTTGGCCAATTCCTTAAAATTAAAAGGTGATGATGCATATTCACGGAGATGTGGTGGAATGCAACGCACGGAAACGAGAGAAACGGAAGAAACGTTACGCGAACTCAATTTGTCTCCCTCAAATTTCACATTGAGAGTTCAGAATTGGGATCATGGTATCCGGGGGAGATTATGAGAATATGAAATTATTCTTGAATAAGGAAAGGCTTCTAAATTTTAGTGCGCCAAACATTATACAGAATGTCTCAGAACAAATGTTATAAACTTCTAGGGCATGTAGGGGGGTCGAAAATTATCCCTTTTTTGCCCATTAATGTGTATTGTGAAATTGTATTACAACGAGTTACACATGTTGAATGTGAATGAATGCTATGCAACCCCTGAATTTTTGGTATTCCCGCATTTACTGATGTTCGGCACGTGCATTAAAAGTACTTGGCTGCGCCAGAACATAAACTGAAGAACCCTCATAAATTGCTTGACAATCACGAAATGGAATATATAACTTCATATTCATTGGCAAAAGTTTTGATTTTCGAACGCTGTATATACATTGACATTTATTCTGGGGCAGCCTGCATTAATCGTTTGGTGTTCTCGGAATATAGGATGCATGTAATGAATCTTCTGTTGAGATCTTTTATGCATTTCATTAATTCGAAAACACATTTTAAAAAAATAACACTTTTGAAGCTAAGAATATATTTATTTACGATATCTTATATTGCATTTAATTTTTGTTCTCCAGAATTATTGAAATATATTACCACAATAAGCACATTTTAACTTGTTATCATGCACAATACATAATAAACTATTAGATAATTGTTTACGTACATAGTTTTTCAAACTTTCCCTCTTTCGTATTTTTTATTGCTGACGCATTGAATAGTTTTTTAATAGAACAGCCATTGGCAATACACTGGAATAGATTGCGCACAGAAGTGGCAATAATTGACGTCATTCGTACTATTAAAATGTTATTAAATAAAGCAAGTACAATAAATTGTACAAATGGTTCTCATAAATTTTAAGACAACTTACTCGAATACTTTGATTTGTCTATAGTGGCTCAGTCACTCTTACACCTCCTGCCTTATAAAATGAATCTTTTTAATTATTTCGCAAACGTCCTTCTCAACAACGCTCGTGACCTCAGAAACGTTACCACTATTAAAACGATACAGTTTATAAGGCAGGAGGTGTAACAATGACCTGTCATCGAACTCTGACGCAGCTACTAGTCAAGGCTTTGCTTACCACAGAGTTAGGTGTGTGTTTTGCCTCTCGTCCGCAGAAAATGTTTAACAGCTTTTGTAAAAAAATATTTTGTTATTCATTGACACTTATGAAATATTGCAATCTGCAGGATAGCATTTCGGCTGTGATCGCCAAGTACGCCAGCAATGGCTACATGGACATCCTTCAGGAGAAGTGGTACGGGGCGTTGCCTTGCTTCAAGCTTCAGACCGACATGGCGCAGCCGCGGCCGCTAGGCGTAGCCGCCGTTGCCGGTGAGTTGTTAAGAAACTTATCAAAGATGTACCTCGGAAAATGTGCTTTGGTTCAACTGTGAATTGCAAGTTATAGGTAAAGGCTTAGGAAAATGTAAGTTTTCACACTGTAATCGAAATTAATGAATGCAGTTCCTCATAATAAAATATATTACTTAAAAAATTTCGTGATATCATTTTGTGCTCGACATCATTTCAAGATCAATTTTCTTGACGACCTGAAGATGACAGTATGTTTTACAATGTCGAATTCAATTTTTACATGCGACTATTCTGCGCAAAACATCTCCCTCGAAGAAAAGATGGGAAGAAACAAAATTCTTTACATATTCACTGCAAGATCGGTACAGGGACTTTTTTTATTTTTTATTATCGACAAATCTATATTACTAATGCCCAATCTCTATTGTTTGGTTAAATACTCAGGTACTCGGGACAAATTCAAAAACAAAGAAACGTTATTCGATTTAACAAAAACTAATTAAACATCGTTTTAACAAGTGGTCTGCTGAAGAAAAACGCTGGTGAGCAAAACCGCACAAATTTTTTTTTCTAAGAAGCAACACTCACTCTGCTCAAGAACAACAAATAAAAAGTCCCTTATAACACTGCAATAAATTAAATCTAAAAACAGGCTTCACGAATACTACAATAATACAGTATAGAGTTTATTGGACAGGTTAAGTTCTTTACATACCAAATATATCAAAAAGTTACGAATCCATATGGCAAAGGGTAAATAGAAAATATTTAATGGGATGATGCCTCTTCCTTCAAGCCTTACTATTGCATGGCGTCAGCTTTGTTATCAGCGGTGACGCACTGTGTCTGCGAATTTAGTGGGAACGTGCCGTGTGTGAATAGACGATATAACACATTCAAATATTTGAAGTTTTTAGCCAAAATCGAAACTTTTATTGTTTTTGGATTTTCCAGAGTTCCTGGATATCTAACAAAACTAGCCACATAGCCGAAGGTTGCATAGTGTTATGTCAATGTCTACGCTCTTTGGAAATTACTAATATAGATTTTTTAGTATTTGTTAGAAAAGGTGATTATATGAATGTATTTGTTCTGTTGCTTATTTCAGTAATTTCCTCCTTAACTTTAATACCTCTAATTGGTTTGATATAAATCGTA
Organism: Acheta domesticus; assembly: GCA_031308135.1. NCBI lineage: Eukaryota > Metazoa > Arthropoda > Insecta > Orthoptera > Gryllidae > Acheta > Acheta domesticus. The sequence goes on along the minus strand of JAHLJT010000631.1, from coordinate 106,735,433 downwards.
TGAAATTATTTCTCTTTTAAATAAAGAAAATGATATCACTGAAAAACATCGCACATAGGGTAAGAAAAGTGTGATGACGCCGTGCCCCGTTCTCGTGTTCCAGGAGTGTTCATTTTGCTGGGCGTGGGCATGGCGCTCGGCTGCCTCATCCTCCTGTTCGAGCACCTCTTCTACCGCTACACGCTGCCCATCCTGCGCCACAAACCCAAGGGCACCATCTGGCGCTCGCGCAACATCATGTTCTTCAGCCAGGTAAGCCCCCACGCGCACGCACGCGGGCCTCAACGAGGAATGGCAAAGCAGAGAATTATGTTGTCACTGTACAAGGAACTAGAGTCAGAACTAGGGTCAGAAGATGAAGGCGACTCGCGAGGTTCTACGTTCTGAGATGAGAACAAAACCGGACAAAGGAGTAATAGTCTGTAGGGAAGAGAAGCTACCCGCCTAAATAAATAGTCACCATTAAGTGTCACATGATAATTTGGAGGAAGGGATGTCAACGATGCATCCCAACGCCGTTTTTCTTTCTTGCTTTACTAAGTAAGAAGAGAAAGTATTGTAAACGTACGCCGAAAATCAGCAATTTTTCAAAAGAAAATCGGGTTCTGGCAATAGAAAAGTGGATAAATCTTATTTTTGTAGGTATTACTACACATATGATTCTAATTTTATATGTATTACTTCACATATATTTAAACACATTGTGCAGTCAGAATTCATGTTTTATAGGTCCTTAATACCGGAAAATAGATTGATAACAAAATGTCATCTGCCCTTCTGTCTGTATGTGGTAACCGCTAGCGCCAAAAACGTTTAGAAATTTCCAAAATTGAAACGAAACGTTTAGTTTAATGTCCAAAATTGACACTCCCCATTTGATCTAAACGAACCCAAGGCCGTGCAAGTTTAGAAAAAATATTTTGAGTTTTGTTAGTATTTCAACATTTTCTCAAAAAAGACTTCAATTTTTAATTAAATTTTGTCGCGGGTTTCAGTTTCGTTAAAATAGCGCGGGGTTTCAGTTTCGTTGAGCTTCTTAATTTTTCGAAAATTGCAAAAGTTCATGTTATTTTTTTCCTGAAAGAAATATGTTATTGAAATATATCTTCAAAATAGTTCACGTACAATTTTTCGAAAATATGAGAATGTTTCACGTAATGTTGCCTGAAATGTAGGCAATTTTTAAACAATTATTTTCTCAAAAAGCTTCAATTTTTTTCTTTAAATTTTCTCCTCGGAGTATTAAAAGGTGTACAATATTGGTGTAGGCCTGTTTTTCTCCAAACTCCTTGTATTTTTAAAAAATTGCAATAAATTAACATTGCAAAAGTATAATATTAGTGTTAGAGATTTCCGTCTGAAATGAAATCTCCTTTAAAAAATTATATCTTATAAAAAGGGCGTGTACAATTTTATTGAAAATGAACAGTAATTTTTACGTACTTTCTGCTTGAAGTGTGTACTATTAAATTTTTTCTCCAAACATTTCTCCAGATCAGAGAATTATTAAGATGGTGCAGGTCTCCTTTCCGTTGAACACTCTCAATTTTCGAAAATTACAAGTGTGATGTTGTAGCTGCACTAGTTTTCCTCTGTCTTCGTTTAAATGAGAAGTTTCTCATACATTGTATAGGATTTTTTAAATCTTTGATGAATATAAGTGAAAGTTTTGTCTTTCAATGTTCATCGGATGTTTTCAAAAGAATTCGAAACCGCTGTCATGCGTATTCGCTTCCTAGAAAGTTCAGTGTTCTCTTACAACCCATACTCACGTTCATTACAGTCCGTAATCACATTTAGATAATATATTAGTATCTGAAGATGTAGAGTACAGTTGTACAATCGAAGGAACATAGTATATATATATATATATATATATATATATATATATATATTAGATTGTACTCGATATATATATATATTCTGACGCAAACCCGTCCGTAACACCCCTTTTCATATTTATTATAAAAATCTGCCAATCCTCTCGACAACAATCGAGCGTCAGGGCGGGTGCGTCAGATATCTGCTCTTTCGAGCTTACTTGAATCTCAGGGCAGTGGGATCTTTGGGGAGTGAGAGCAATCCAAACACAGGAACACAAAATAACAGTAACAACAAAAGTTTAATGATTCCAAAATAATAACTAATACTACTACAGACACAACTCGTCACTTTTCACTTTCAATTTTCCAAATAAGTCATTAGCTTACATTACATCCTCTTTAAAAATCACGTAACCAAAATTTCTGCCAATTCTTAACATAATTACTGTCCCAGTAAAATTCGTAATTCTTTTAACAAAACCAACTGATTAAATTCTGCTTGCGCTTTAACTTTATCACGGCAGCGCTCTACCAATGTTATTGAACACTCGATTTTAACTCTTTCGCACCTGAATGATAAACCGTGCTCTGTAGCGCACCTTCCTTCACACTTTGATACAATTTAACACCTTTACTTTAATTCATTTACAAAAGAAAATTAATAGGTAACCAGGCGTCAAAATGGCTCGTGCTTTTAACACTGTAACATGAAAGTCATTTATCCTTTACATTCTATAACCTCCCCAAACAACTCCTAACGTCTCCATTCGACACGGCGCGAACTTGACCTATATTTTCGCTAGCCTCGTTACCTCTCCTTCCTGGCGGTTAGGTGGCCTTGTCCCCAGTCGCTCGCTGTCGCGTCGCTGCTAGCGCTGGCGCTCCGCGCCGCGGCCTCGGTACTCGGCGACGCGCTGTCTTCGTTCTTCCGTCTTCCGTCTTCAACTCCCGTCGCCGTTCTTCTTCCGTCTCCTTCTTCTTGTGGTCCCGTCCTTCTTCTTTCTTGCGCTCCTAGCTCCGTCGTCCTTCTTCCGTCTTCTTCGTCCGCCTCGGTCCCGACTCCTCCGTCCGATATTGTACGGTGCTCGTCCGCCTTCGGGTCTCGTCCGGCGCGTTCTTTTACTCACGCCCGTTGTTTCTCGCACGCCAGCGTGAGGTATAGTTTTCGCCGCGTACTAGATCTCTCCTCCGTTTCGGCTACAGATTTTATGGTGTAATCTGAGCGTCAATTTGTTACCAATTTCAGAGACGACCTCTCTCACGATGCCGTAACTGCCAGAATTTTCACAAATGTTTTAATTACTTTGCTGATGACTAGCTAGACGCCTTTGGACGTCGGATACTCCTAACTAACTTGACATTCCTTCGCGTAATCTTTAGGCGTCGGCCACCAATGCTTCGGAGAGAAATGCTGCCTGCTCCGACCGACAAAATCTGAAGAGATGTTTCTTCCTCCACTGACGAAAGCTCAAGAGATCTTTCTTCCTCCACTGACGAAAGCTAAAGAGATCTTTCTTCCACCACTGACGAAAGCTAAAAGAGATCTTTCTTCCACCACTGACGAAAGCTAAAAGAGAACCATCCGGTTGCGGATCCGCGTTTTATGCCCTCGGTTCGCAGGGGTAACGCGGTGCCTCCTACTCCCCTCCAGTTACTGCGTCATTTTCTCGCGACTTGTGAACGACGTTATAGGCGACAACTTCCTCATCCGCGGGCGCGCCTCTTTTGAACTGCGCCGCGCTCACTTTCCCGTTCTTTTTTTTGCGTTTTATGGGGTTCTAGCACCTGTGACGAACCTCATAATTCAGGTTCGTCACAATATATATATTGTAATAGATTACAATAGTTATATATATATATATATATATATATATATATATATATATAACTATTGTAAACTATTACTAGTTCTTAAATAATTAAATTTTACGTTTATTACTGTGCAATTTATTCTGGGGACCGCTGTTAACCCCATACATACGAACATCTTACATTGATGTTCTCAGCCTAGTACTGGGAATGTGACTAATGTGATATATTTCGTACGGTCCACAATTAATTCAATGAAAAGTTTGATCAAGATAATGTAAGCGTTTCACGATTTATTTTTAGTCCTCTTTTTCCTTTTTTATCCATTCTCCTTCTTTACTGGTTTTAGGTTATCTTTGTTAATAGATATCTTATTTAAAAACATCAATTTTTTTAAAAATTCCTCTGAAAAGTAAAATGATTATCCTATAATTTTATGTAATATTATATCCTCTCCCTTTCTCATTCGTAACAGAAATGTAGATCCAAAATGAAGTGATCGATACTTGTGACAAGCTTTCCATTCTTTTACAATTCCCAAGCTGAATAAAAATGAAAGAGCAATAGAAAACAAGTATTTTAAAAATTTGCAGTACAATCTACGAGAACATCGAACATCGTACACCAGACGTCAAGCAAAATTATCATAAGTAAGACTTCCGAAAGAAAAAAGACTCACAAACTTTGGAAACAAAAAGAAAAGATATTCCAGTTTCTTTCAACAACGATAATTCATTCTCAAATGAATGAAGTTCATGAAGAGAAGTAATTAAGTTACTCATTCCCTTCAACTTTTAGATTTTTTTTTCACTAGTTTCAACAATTCTCTTAGAAACGTTTTCCCCGACCTGTACTCCACGTAAGATAATGTAGCATCAAAAAGGATTTCTCTAATAAAAGATTTTATGGAACTCCTTGCGAATAATTCATGAATATTTCTTTTCGATTCTGTGCATTGTTCGGGTTCAAAATTATCGTTCATTAATGAGGCTCATTAAATTTACACGTTTTCAATATGGTGATCCTCAACCAACGAGATTGTCAGAAATTACTTGCCGTTTTATTTGAGTTAAGCTTTAAATCTTTCCGTTTCTAAAAGAGTGTGATCTTGTGAATCATACTGTTTTTTCTTAAAAATTCATTCTTTCAATTTGAAAAAAAATAAGGGAACATTCATATTAATGCTTCTTCAGAAGAAACTTAAATGGCTACTCTGTCAATAACACTAAGTATTCAAAGCCGTTTTTCTAAACATTTTCCACAAAACATTAATTTTTAATGAAGGAAAATATTATCCAAGAAGATCACGTTCTACAAGCATTTTAATTCTCATAAAGAATGTGCAAAGAAAAAAGGTATGCTGTATTTCTCCTCAAGAATGATGTACACTAGTTTATAAATTAACTGAAAATAAATGGAATAACTGAGGGCCCCAAGTCTTAGTGGATGTACATAATTTATACGTGAAGTAATGGAAACTTATGGGAAGTTTTATTGTGATTGAGAGGATTTTCTCTCTTTAATTCATTCAAGCCGTATTCCCAGTGCGACAAAGGCTTTGGCACACTGCCCCTTAAGATCACACCAGACCCAGCTTTATTAAGTCAACAGCTGCGGCGGCCGGCAGCCGCGCGTATCTCCGTGGGCGAATGGCCGACGTGTTTATAGAGCGCACGCGGCACAGCTCGGGCACGCGTGCTCGCGGGAGGGTCATGCGGGGAGGACTCGCGGGAAAACATGAAGTGAGCGAGCAGACGCACGGGCGGGCATGGGCGGGCGGGCATAGGAGGGCGGGCACGGGCGGGCACGGGCAGGCATGGGCGGGCACGGACGGGCATGGGCGGGCGAGAGGGAGTACTGGCCAGGGTGAGCGAGTGGGTCGATTTGCATACGCAGTGGCGAGAGAGCTGGAGGGTGGGTAGGTGGCGGCACGCTCAAGGGGTAGGACGGGCGAGAGAGTGGGCGAACCAGCAGGGAGAAGAGCGTGTGGGTGAGAGGGCGAACGGGTGAATGGGCGAGAAGGCTGAAGGGGACACTGATGAGCAGGTGGGGGAGGAGGCATGCAGGCGGGGAGATGCGTGAGCAGGCGAAGAAGCGCGGGGGAGGGAGGCAGGAGGTGGTCAAAGGGACAGAAGAGAAGGCGGGTGGGATATACGAAGGAGAAGACGGGTATGTAAGCGGGGAAAACAAGCGGGCAGGGGAGCGGGCGAGGGAGCGGGCGAGCGAGCAGGCGACCGAATGTGCGAGCTGGGCAGGCAGATAAGAGGATGAGCGAGCGATCGGGTGAGTGAGTGGGCGGGGAGACCGGGAGGGCGAGCGGGTGGGCGAGCGGGCATGCAAATGGGCGGGCAAGCAGGCAGGCGAGTGTGCAGTGAGCGAGCGGGCAGGGAGATGGGGTCGAGGGAGTGGGAGCCGGACTGGTGCGGGGAGACGGGCGAGAACGGTCGAGAGGGTGAGAGAGCGGCCGGGCTGCGGGCTGGCGGGGGGAAGCAGACGAACATTAGACCAACCAGGCGGAGGAGAGTGGCTGCGCGAATGGAGGAGGCAGCTGCATCCCGATAGCGCACGTGCACATAACACTGCCCCTCTGCTGACGCGCTTCCCGCCGCGTGCTGTTGCAGAAGCTGTATCGGTTCATCAACTGCGTGGAGCTGGTATCGCCTCATCCACGCGGCGCGGGAGCTGGTGCATACGCTGCGCCAGGGCAGATCACCAGCCTCTTCCAGAAGAGCGTCAAGAGGGTACGCATCACTCAATTTCGTTCTCTTTCTCAGTGGACTTTTTTCTGTGTAATTTGCTGTTTTGTCATGATCTGTTAATCGTTGTACTCACATCTTATTCATTTCAAATTACGCTAATGAATAATATGATATAAAAAGTTATAACCTCTAAAGATGTGAGGAAGAAAATTTAAAAAGATTAAATATGATTATCAGTTTTTACAATTTCCCAAAAATAATAATTTGGTATCACATTTCTTCATTAAATTAATTCTGTGTTATTCGAAAACATGATTTTCTTAATAAATAGAATCATTGAATTAGACTTCTATTTGATTAAATAACTTTTGAAACACACAAAAAGGTAAAATTACTCCATTTTGCTTCAGACCAAAAAATAATTATTTGCAGTGTTAATGAAATGATGATTAAGACTTGATCTGAAAATGCCATGTAATACTATGAAACTGAACTAAACTCTAAAGAATGCAAGAGTATTTAAAATTTCCAATGTCTTCTCTCATTCTAAAAGGCATCTAACTGACACACGCAGAACTAACGTGGAACATTTTTAACCTTATTTTCAAAATTTCCTCAACGTAATCCTCGAACTTAAATATTAAATAACAAAAGAAAAAATAATTTTCCATATTTCTTTTACTTCTTGCTGTATCTTCTTCAAAATTTAATTTTTGCACTATTTTACTTTGTACTTTGTTCGTATGTAATACATGTGCATGGATCAATCGTCTGTTCGTGCTTTGTCACTTTGCTTCATTTCCATTTCATGTAGTTTCTTCACTAATTCATTTACCATTTCGTCTATCAATGTATTATAAAAATATTATATCACTATAATTGTACTTAACTCACTTGTGTGTACATTTTAAAAAACATCTAATATATGTTGCAAGTGCATCTTTGATGTTTACTAATATAATTGTGATAAACGTCGGTGTTTTTCCTAACAGTATGTTTTTAAGATTTTAGCACTGATCTCCATAGCTGCACCTTCTGCACGGAAAATTACTCTTGGTCACAAACTTTCTTAAAAACGTAAGATGTAAGGGTAAGAGTTGTAGACTGCCTGGTCCAGCAAAGCAGTAAACTTCAGATTTCTTCTTCAGAGAGCACTTGCCCAGAATGTGAGGCGTTTACGAAAGTTTTAGTCTTCGTCCTTCCTTGAGCATGTAAACTCAAGACACATACACTTAAATATTTTAAGAATTTTTACTAAAAATAGTTTAAACATTTCTTAAACATTGCGAAGTAAATTTACTTATAATGCATGGTACATCTTTGCACTTTAATATTTTTTCACGAATCTAGTAAGTCACCAATGCATGAAACAGTACAAATACAACCTTACAATACAGGTACGACTGTTGTTCTAGCAGAAACAAGACTGCAAAAGTTGTGCACGCTCCCTCGTCTCAGGTTCTTTAATATCCGCAGTAAAAGGAAAATACTTAAGTTAACTTTGTCTTGAGAAGAGAGCGTGTAATTTGAACAATGAATCAAATAACAAAAATAATGACGTTTTCCAAATTAGTTCTAAAGTTTGAAAGGTTCAAGTTGCTTTGCATCACAACAGGTGCAATCAGAACGCGTAAATAAACATAGACCCTTTTGTAATATAATTCAAATCAATATAAAAGACCAGGAAAAAACAACAAGAGACGAGGGAAAGAAAGTGATGTAGGAATTAAATGCCAAGAATCTCGAGATACCCTTGAAATTTTTATTTTTTATTAATTAACATGGGACTTTGACTTCATGTAAAACATTTGCAATTATGTATTGATATAGCAATTAATGTGTATTTTGCATCTAAACTCAAGAGAAAAATGTTAAGACATTTCTGCCATTCTAATCATTCCAAAAGTTAATAATCTCGTAACGTGTAGGAGAAAACACACTTATCATTAGCATTAGCACTCATATTACAGGCGAACGCTTCTTGAAGCATTGTAATTTGCAAGCATCACAGATAGAAGTGTTTGAAATCAATTGCCGTGTAAGTTCGCTGATAGCTTTTAGAAATACCGAAATACCGACTTATTTCAAAGATTTCCAGAATTTTCCTTTACAACGACGATTTCTGAAAATCTATGTATTTATCCTTTAAAGCTTACTTATACGTCTCGTATGAGCTGAACAAACACATTGAACAAGTCGTAAAAAATTGTCTAATCATTTAGTTTTCTTCTTGACTCTTCTTTTAACTCTGGATCTGAAGATGAATTCCAGTTATCAAGAAGTGTTAGTGTAATGCTGGTACACATTTCTGGTGCTCACTCAATTCTAAGAGCTTTGTTCGTTAAACAAATTATTTTTCATTATTAAAAACAATAACTTCATGAAACGAACGTGATATTATGTTTTGTCATAAAAGTTACCGAAGAGACTAATGATAGCAGTACAGATAGCATTCACAAAAAGGTTTAGAAAAATCTATGAGCCCGGTGTATAATTACTAATGAGCACATAATTATATTTTAGTCATGTATAATATATGTTTTACCTTACCCAATCTTTTATAACGTTTTGATATATTTTCTACCATACGTTAATGTGATTAATGGTATAATATTGATTACGTCCGTACCCTTTATTACAACGGTTGTAATAATAAATCATTTGATTAACTACAGGAAGCTTTATTTCAAGGTGTATAATAATGAGCTACTTAAGTTTCTCCAAACACTTAGTAAACAGCATATAAAGGCGATTAGATAAGATAAAATCTTTTTATTTATTTATGAGCTAAAATAAAATTTTGCTAAAATGATATTGGTCAGTATACACTAAGGATTCAAAACACGTGCTAAGAGTACTTATGCGTTAATCCACGTATTAGCAATGCGTATTAACAATGCAAAACATGCAGAATTGAATTTAATTAAAAATATCAAAATATTTTGTGAAGATTTTAAGATTGGCAGCAATGACAAACCTCATAAATATATTTAATCAAGAAAAGTCAAAATTATGATGATTTCGAGATTTGCAACTACGCGAAACGTTCAGAAATAAATTGAATAAAAAAAGAGTCAAACTATTTCGTGTATATGTTTAAACTGCTAATAATGCGAACTACGTAGAAACAAATTTAATCAAAAAGAGACTAAATGTTTCGTGAAGATTTCGAGATTACAAACAGTGCAAATCGCATAGAAATACATAAAAACGAAAAGAGCAGAAATATTTCGTGGGGTTTAAGAGATTGACAGCAATGTAAAACATGCAGAAAAATTCATTTTATCAATAAGAGCGAAAATATTTCGTTAGCTTTTCGAGATTGGTAGCAATGCAAAACATGCAGAAATACATTTAATCAAAACCAGTTAAATTATTTCCTGAGGTATAAGAGATTGGCAGCAATGCAAAATATGCAGAAATATACATTTAACAGAAAAGAGCTAAAACATTTCGAGAGGATTTCGAGATTCTTGGGCGCTGCGTTCCCGGAAGGCAGGTGTGAGTTGCGAGCACAGGTGAGCGAGGGGGGCGGCGGGGAGGACTCCGCGCGTGATGCGTGACGCGCCCACCCTTGTTTCAGAAGGAACATGAGCAGCGACGGCGGCGAAAGAGCAAGGCACAGTTTTTCGAGATGATCCAGGAGATTCGCAGGTGAGATCCGTTTCCCCAAGTGCCAGACCCTGGCCTTGGATTTCCGAACACGTAACGAATGCGTTTATACCAATCACAACTCACAAGGTACGTAAGTTTCTTGCCACTCACTACATCGGAAACATTGCTCAACGTTGGCAGCTCGTGGAATGCCTAAAGCAATGCACGGGACTGTTAGTGTTGATATTAAGAAAGCGACAAAGAACACAAGAGTTCAGAAAATTGAGGGAGATAGGATTGATGAGTAAAGGAAATTGATCAAGTTCTCTCACAGTAATTGCCATTGTAAAAGAAATGTTACGTTTTGTGTAAAAATATTAATTTTATTGCGTTATTGTATGTTTCACTAAATAGCCGTTTTATTCAACATTTTTCATTGTTATTTTGCCCATAATAATTTTGTGAAAATCAATAATCATTAACTACAAATTTTCCAAATAATCTACATATGTCCAAAAAATGAAAAATAAGGTTCACTAACTTCACAAGAAAATTTAATGTTTAAAACATAAATCATATTTACCAATCATTCGTTCAAAAAACAATCAGACATTCATAGATTTTTATGCATCTATATTATGCAATATTCTATCATGTGCATTGTCAGTGACTATAAGTTTTATGAAGTTATTATTATCAAGAGAATGTTAGTGGTTTGAAAGTTCCCGAACAAAATACTCAATATTCACACATAACTGAACACTTTAAAAAACATAATTATTTCTCACAGAAGCAATTACAGTTAAGTGGTAATAGATGTAGATATTGTATAATGTTTCAAGAGAAATGTGTGTAATAATTGATTTACCCTGTTTTAGTGTTCGTGAATATTGAGAACATGTATCTTGCCCTGCTCTTTCACATTTCTTCTTCTTGCCCCCTCTTTACCCCCACCAAACGTCCCGAGGAGTCGCAAACGACAGTGCTCTGACGCTGAAGCAGGGCGCGGGCGGCCGTTGGCAGGGTGCAGCAGGAGGAGCGCGAGCAGCCCGTGCTGGTGACGACGACGGAGGAGGAGCCCGCGGGCGAAGAGGGCGGGGCGGCGCCGTCCGCCGGGGACCCCGCCTCCGCCGCCGCCAACCCCAGCCCCCGCTTCAAGAAGCACCTGCTCAGCCCGGCCGTCATCCGCAGCCGCAGCCCGCAGCCGCCGCGCACCAGCCCGCGCCAGCGCAGCCCGCTGCCGCCCGGCGCCGCCGAACGGGGCACCGGTACGCCTCGCCCACCCGCTCACTCACCCACTCACACACGCGCCCAACCGCACGCACTCTCACCCAATCTCCCGCCCAATCACTCACCTACCCACACACTTATCCATCTATCCACTTACCTATCCACTCATTCACTCACCTACCCACTTACATACCCTCCCATCCAGTCTTCACACTCACACTCACACACATACACACACTCACTCATTCACCCTCCCAGTCACCTATCCACTCACTCATCTTTCCGCCCACCTACCCTCCCATCTATCCTCCCTCTTACTCATTCCACCTCAACCACTAACACACTCACCTACTTACCCATTCACTTATTCACCTCAACCACTCACACACACGGTGTGCCCTTTGTATCTGAACATGAGCCCTTTAAAGCCCGAGAGATGTCCCAACGTGTGCCAGGCTTTCGATACTAGGTAGATCGAATTCAGCTGCTTTTTGAAGGAGAATTCTAGCGTCCGGTCGCCCTGATCGGTAGTTATCCGTGGTTTCTCCGATCAATACCAGGCGAACGCCGGAGTAGTACCCTAACAAATAACCCAAGGGCCGCATGCGATCTTTCCTTTCTCATCTTAGTCCTAGTATCTCCCCATACTCGCAAACACATACATAGGTGCCCTACACTTCCATACATGTCGGGTGACCAGTTGGGAGCTTAGAGCTTGCTCCGGCTGGAGCGAGACCCCGCTGGTAGAAGATACCTAGATTTAGAAAACTTCACAAGCTATCATGTAGATCGGCACCGGATCTTACCATCCAGCTAGTAAATGACACCGCCAACTCTAGTGATGAAAACATGCACTAAATTTATGGGAATAATGACAATAACAGCTGACGCACCCGTTCAGCTGCTAAGTTGCTGCGCATAAATCCTAAGTGATGCAACACATTTTTTCGTATATTTAAAAAAATTAGATTGTCTCCAGCAAGTTAATCTACTTCAGCAAATGGCATTCTATTACCAGCATAAAAGGTGTAGTTGTACGTAATTTACCAACAATGTAGGTAGGATCACTCGATGAACCACACATCTGTTGACAAATATAATGGTGTAATTGGGACTTGCATCATTTTACCTATACTGGTAAGTTTGCTCAGTTCAGTGTAAATTTTCAATCGGTACCAAAAGAGTGAACCATTCACAATTCTCAAACTCTTTTTTAATATATGCCATTTCACAAGTTTTTCTTTAAGTCGGGATCTCTAAAAGGACGCCCAGTTCCTCATACGCCCATACCTCAGAGAAAGCTGTACAGAAGATCGTTACAAAAGAGATAAAAAAGTTATGGAAGACCTTTGGCCCTTTATCTCACCTGTTCATCACCATTACTTTGCCTTACTTCTGATTATTTTGAAGACATCGGGCTACTAAATGGAAATGAAAATATTTATGTTGATAATGGCTGATGAGAAAAAAAATTATGTATCTTGGGAAATAGTTCAGGATTTTATTTCCAATTTTTTTATGATTGAATATACTATCCTGTGGTTCCCCAATCTTAAAATTTAATCATGAAATTAACATATTGACTTCTTGTATTCTCCACTTTCGGACATATTGTACATTTAATTTAGAATTTTTGTAAATGTCGTAATCGTAAAAATACGGAAATAACACTATATGACTGCATTGCATATTTCTTATCAATTATATCATTTGCTTTCCATAACAAAAGTGGTGTAAATCCATTTATATCCTTACGTTAAGTCTATATATATAACTGGACAAATATACCAGAATTGGGTCATTGAATGAATACGATACTGATGTTGATAGTTAACAAAAATTATACAAACACAGAGTTGTTAACTGCATTCCATATTTTCTTGCAATATTTCCTAGATTACATTTTCTTATTTCAATTGACCGTTTAGGTCATGATACCATGTCTATAAATGTTCAAAATTATCAGTATGATTATACTGAAGCCCAGTGCTGAAGACATCGGACTACTGAACGGAAATGACAATGTTGATGATAATAAAAAAATATGTAAATAATGTGTTGTTAATAGCATTTCATATTTTCTCGTACTTTATCTTTTCGTGTATCAAGTGATGTAACCGTTTACGAAGTCTGTAACTGAATAAAATTAATCAGTATTGTGGGTTAAAACAAAGCTTTCCAAACATTCTATATAAAAATTATAAATTATATTAATCTGAATTGTCAGTAACATCATAAGTAAAATATTAAATATCTTGGAAGTGGAAATATGAATTGCATCACTTGGGGTTTGAAGGGCTCACATATTTAGTGAGGACTAGCAGACTGTTGAGGCAAAAGCTGCTCTGTATTGGGCGCCACGCACCGGTGCGTCAACGCGCTCACACAAAGATCGCATTATCCTTTGCACAGGTTCAGCGAGCAGTAGTGACATATAGCGGCAAAAGCAGTTAGCGGTTTGGGCGTCACTGAGAGCTACGCCTAGAAACACCACGCGTGCTCCCAAAAATCACACACGTCGCTCAGTTTGCATGAGACCTAGAAACATATAAAGGCAGGAGTTTCTCAACTGTTGGTTTATCTCATCACATTTAATGATACGCAGTAATACAGTTTTATATCATGAGAGTTCTGTAAGATTAAAAAACACCATTGAAAGTGCAATTGGTAATGGATATAATGCAAAATACAATATTTGCTCACGTTAAAATTTACGATTTCAATCCTTATAAGATTTGCATGGCATTAAGTCGTAGTACTAAAGCAAATAGTCCAAAAGTTTCGCATACCTTGCTACTCCTTTTCGTTTTAAGATCACATTTTAATAAATTGCTCTTTAAATTTAATAATTTTATTGTCAGATTAGTCACATTTTCAATTACACATTACAATCTGAAATAATATTGTTCCAGCCATTGAATTACTCAAGACTAGATCACGAAGCGTTTACTTCCAACTTATCACAAGCGTAGAGACACTAAGCTCGGGTATTAGAGGAATGTCCCTTCCACACGAATTTTAATTCAGTTTAAAGCAGTAATGTTTAATTTTATGTGGCGAGGCTAAGGCCACCAGGTCTGCTCTTTCGCCTCATCACCGAAACTTTTCCACGCTCCTTTCGCCATCAATCAGAGAAAGAAAGTATCACTCGGGTGACGAAGAAGCGATCTTTTAAATTTACATAAAGATTTCTTTTAGGATTGAGGATTTTCTACATGCAGCAAATGCACATTATGGAACCGACGGCTTTACTTCCCTTCCAAAGGACGGCCAACAAAGGATCTTTTCGCCCTCATAACGCCACGGTTTCGAACTGGTTTGACCGGCTTAGGTGGCTGAAGGCACCAATTGATGTCATTGCAGTGCATTTGACTTGGAGGTCAGACGGTTCAAGTACTGACAGTGGCAGATTTTCGACACAAGCTAGATAGTTAGGTCAAATTCAGCCGCTGTCTAGTGGCCGGCTGCTCTGATCGGTAGTTTTCCCTGGTTTCTCCGATCAACTCTAACGGACCACGAACCGCGCGCAATCTTTCTTTCCTCTTCCTTGTCCTATCCTCACCTCTACACACATTTACATGCACTACATTACCACACATGCCGGGAGACCAGTCGGGAGCTTAGAGCTTGTCCCGGATTCGGCGATGCTCCGCTGGTGGGAGGTACCTAGTTGAGGAAAACCCCGCAAGCCGACGAGTAAGTCGGTACCGGATCTCGCCATCAAGCGGAATAAGTTCACCACCACTCGGACGACAAAACACGACATTTACAGGGCTAATGACCTTAGCAGATGAGACGCCAGGAAATACTAGTCAATCGGTTTTGAAGACTCGAATTTCGATATAACACGCCGATACCCCAATCGATCCACCGGGAGAGATGGCTCAGTGCATCAAATGATATCACTGCAGTCCCTTTGAGTCCCCTGCAGTCCCCTGCAGTCCCCTGAGTCCCCTGCAGTCCCCAGCGGGAGGTTGTAGGTTCGAGTTTCGACGGCGACAGGGTTTTCACACTAGCTTGTCAGCTAGGTCAAATTCAGTCTGGAGGAGAATTCTAGCGGCTGGCTGATCTGATCGGTAGTTTTCCGTGGTTTCTCCTATCAACACCAGGTGAATGGCGGAGCAGTACCCTAACAAACGGGCCACGGACCGCGCGCGATCTGTTCTTCCTATTCCTTGTCCTATCCTCACCCCTTACACACACACTTACACTAACATGCACTACACTACACATATACGCCGGGAGACCAGTCAAGGGCGTAGATCTTGTCTCGACTGGGGCGGTGCCCTGCTAGTGGGAGATACCTGGTTGAGAGGAAACCCCGCGGGTCGACGGTAGATCGGTGCCGGTTCTCGCCATCCAGCGGGGAAAAAATCACCGCCACCTCCCGAGGAAAAACACGCACTACACTTACGGGACTAACGACCCCAGTAGTTGACGCGCCCGGAATCACGAATCAATCAAATCAAACTCCATCGATCCATTACCAAAGCCGCATGAAGGCGTGCGGTCGCGTTGCAGGGAGCGGGCGTCTGTTCGGGTCGCGCAGCAAGGCGTCGTCGGCGGGCGGGCCCCGCAGCCCCGAGGACCGCCACCGGCGCTTCAGCACCGACATGATCTTCAGCCCGCGCAAGGCGCGCCTCGAGCTGCCGTCCAGCGCGGTGGGGCGGCGCCTCAGCAAGGACTCGAGCGGCCGCTGGTCCAACAGCCCGCCCGACTTCAGCTCGCGCCGCAGCAGCCACCTCAGCAACCTGGACGCCGCGGGGGCGGGGACGGGCGGCGGCGGGGGAGGTGGAGCGGCGGGGGCGGGGGCGGGGACGGGCGGCGGCCGCGCCGACGTGGCCCCCTCGCCCTCGCCCACGCCCGGCGCCGCCACCGGCAGCCGCCCCAGCCTCGCGCACCTCAACACCAGCCCGGTGCGTGCTCCCTCTCCCCCTCCTTTCGGTCTGTGGAGCAGCCCGGGGAGGTGTGGGTGTACTAGCTTTCTGTTTTCCATGAACTTCATTTATGTTGAATTAAAAATTTAATTTTATTGCTTGATTTTTAGTTGTTCACATATTCAATTGAGATATTGAATGGATTTTGTTACTACAGAAAATTAGAAAAAAATACGTGAATATGTTTCATCGGTTTTGAGGTAAGGCTGAATACCCATGAGTCCGCCTCCCCCTTGGTTGCGTCACTGTTCTGAATTGTTATACTTCTCACTCAATGGCAACGATAACAGTTATAATAAAATATAAGTTGTGATTTATAGAAAAATCAAATCAAAAATTGAAGAAAAAAGACCGAGTACACCTTGTGTATAATTGGAATTATACTTTGCAATGTAAATGATGAACAAACCTATATTAACTGTGCATTTAACTTCTTTTGTTGTAAGGACAGAAATAAAAGATCTAAAATAAAGAAACGCATCCTTAATTTTCTAAATTTAGTCGTTGCTTTGCAATGGTATAATTATACATCCATTGAATTTTTTTAAATTTTAGATATACACTTTCTAATTGATAGGCTGTGTAAAAAATTAAGATATTAAGATATAAATAATAAGACATACTTTTTAAAGTAAATTATTATGTTTCAGTATAGCATTTATTTAAAAAATGTAAATGTTTGCCTTACTACTTATCTTTTCTACTTGAATAAGAAGTAAGATTAGTTTCAGCTCTAACCAACAGCGCTTTAAATGAAAAGTAATTACCCTTAATCTCCAAGAAATCTGTTTTTCTGCTAAACAACTCAAGATTAATGTTGTCAATTTCTTCCGTATATATAATTTCTTGCAATATATTGCTTTTTATACAAAGCAGCTAATCTATTTCAAAACTTTAAGACCATTGGTAGACTGCTTCTGAGACATCCCTCTTGTTTGACGTGGCGCAGGTGCACGAGAGCGGCAGCTTCCTGGCCATCAACAAGCCGCGCCAGTACAGCGTGAGCTACGTGCAGGAGAACCCCAACGTGGGGCTGCGCCTGAACGCGCTGTGGCCGTCCGCCAGCCAAAGCAGCAGCAACGTGAGCTCGCCGCACGAGGCCCTCTCGCGCTCGAGGTCGCGCAGCCCGCTGCCAGGCGGCGGCGGCGCCAGCGCCGGCGGCAGCACCTCCACCATGGAGAAGCAGGTGCGCCCCCTTCCCACATCGCTCGCCGTTGGGTGGAGTCGAAATAAATTGAATTAAATTGAGAAACTGGTGAGCTGCCCCGCCCCCTTCCCACGCCCATCTAATGCTCGCCAAAGGGTTTGGTCTAAATAAATTGAATAAAATTGAGAAGCTGGTGCGCCAGCCCGCCCCCTTTCCACGCCGGCACATCGCAGGCTACCGGGTGTGGTCGGGTATGGTGTACATAAATTGAATTAAATTGAATTAAAATGAGAAATTGGTGAGCTGCCTCGTCCCCTTCCCACGTCGATCCAATGCTCGCCAACGGGTTTGGTCTAAATAAATTTAATTAAATTGAGAAGCTGGTGCGCCACCCCACCCCCTTCCCACGCCGGCACATCGCAGGTCTCCGGGCGTGGTCGGGATAAATTGAATTAAATTGAGAAGCAGACGCGCCGCCCCGCCCCGCCCCTTTCCCTCGCAAGCACGTTGCTCGCCATTGGTTGGAGTCGAAATAAATTGAAGTAAATTGAGAAACTGGTGCGCTGCCCCGCCCCCTTCCCACGCCGGCACATCGCTCGCGACTGGGTGTGGTCGAAATAAATTGAATTAAATTGATAAGCAGATGCGCCGCCCCGCTCTCGTCTCCTTCCCCTGCCGCCTCTTCTCTCACGATCGGGTGTGGTCGAAATAAATCAAATTAAATTTAATACAGCCGACCTGGACGTCCGAAATGGCTAAGAGTGTATACCATCTCAGCGCTTCCGTCCGAAAGGGCGCGGGTTCCAGTCCCGACTTGGGTATGCTTGTTTGTCCCTTGCCTCCCAAGAATGTGCTGTCGCGGCGGGCCTCGCTTTTACCTGACCGCTGAGGAGACGACATGTGTGTTGGTGTCTAGTGTACGGTCGAATGTGCGTCTCATCGGGACATATAGGGTAACCTGCAGTTGTAGGGGAAAAATGAATACAAGTGATTTGGTTTCACATTCTTAGGTAATAATCGAGTATCCTATGTTCTTGCATTCGTCGTCAATCATGATTACACCACTTTCGGTCCAAAAATCGAACCATAAAGGGGGCATCAACTGATGTCACTGCAGTGGCCCTGATCCGGAGGTCCTAGGGTTCGAGTCCCGACAATGGCAGGATTTTCGACACTAACTTAATAGCTACGGATGTCGAATTCAGCCGCTGCCTGGAGGATAATTCTAGCGGCCGGCTGCTCTGATAGGTAGTTTTGCATGGTTTCTCCGATCAACACCAGGCGACTGCCGGAGCAGTGCCCTTAACAAACGAGCCACGGGCGATCTTTCCTTCGTGTTTCTTGTCCTATTCGCAACAGTCACTTGCACACACTCACACTCACCAGCGCTACACTACCGCACATACCGGGAGTTTAGAATGTGCCCCAGCTAGGCCGCTGCCATGCTGGGGCGCTGCCATCTGGTTGGGGAAAAATCCCTGCAAGCCAACGTAGGTCAGCGCCGGATCTTACCAGCGTGAGAAGTTCACCTTCACCTCCCACGATAAAATAATTCATTACACTTTCGAGACTTAATACCTTAGCAGGCATGCCCGGACTCATCAATCAATAAACATCCAACAACCGAACTGATAATTTTTTTACCCATCTAGAAGGTTATAAGAAATTTCTCGATAAAACGTGTTTTTTAAGCAACTAAAACTTTTTTGTGTGACTTACGGCATCTTTAAAGGTGACCTATTGTTTTTCGTTTATCTCCACACGACAAATCATTTGACACAGTTCTTAGCCGATTCCCTCTAGGACATTTTGGAATAACTGAAGTAAATACGTGTTTTTGATAGTTCCCGGCATTTACATGAATTGTTATGATTTCATTCATCTCATTGACGCGAATTAAATATATTTTCGTGGAAAACAAAAAAATGAGTATTTAAAGTCGGTGCTTTTTCATGTAACTTTCTATGCCTGCAAAGTATGAGCCGGGAAACTGTAATATGCTTAAAGTTTATTTTTATTATGAACTTGCAAAGCACGAATTCAACTTTTTATCTGGAAAATTCCTGCCGGAGGACGTCACGCTAAGCTAGTAATTCCGCTAACTTCATAATAAATATTACAAATTTCTAGGGCATTTGAATGATCGAAGATGATCTCTTTTTGCCAACGAACGAGAGGGAAATCTCATTTAACGTAATTACACATACCACTTCCTTGTATTACATTTGCACGATTGACAGGCAATCGTGCAAATATCATCCTGTACTGGTGTATGAGAGTTACAAAGAACTCTTTGTTTGCGTCAGAACATGTGCCTGTCAGCCGCTAGAACAGGATGAGTTGAATGTGGGTCAGTACTGACCCGTGTGGTGTCATTTTACTGAAGCAAATCACATCTGATGTGTTTGAAATGGAATCGAAAGTAATAAAATTAAATTAAACTGTAATGATTTGCTTTCCTGGTGTTCTCATGAAAATTCACACAATACGATTATACGGGTTTATGACCAAAACCAGGCTTGTTTGGATGAGAACTAAATTGAATTAGACAAAATCGTACTGAAATTACTTTATAGTAAGATACTAAACCCAGCTTAGAGCAGTTCTAATTAACTTTGTTTGAAAATTAAACAATGCGATGAAACCTTACGCAATCATGTTCTTTGAGGATGAAAATAGCCTGCTATTTGTGGACTAATAGCTACAAAGTGGCTTCATCCCTCTGATGAATGCCATTCATAACACTCGAAAAGGCCATTGGCAGGTGACATCATCAACTCGCCCAATGTTTGCGAAATTAATGCGATGCTACAAAGCACCAACAACCTGTTATACTCATGACTCTGTACTTCGACCTGTCGTTTACGGAATATGAAAACCAAGCGCTAAGAGATACGAATTTCCAATAATTTTAAATAAAAGAATTTATTTTGAGTCACCCTAATAATCTTACATTTTGCACCAAATGTAAGTAATAATACGTATTGACACACAAGCAGTAAAATGAACATCCGTTTTTTCAAATTAAATTAAATCTATTGAATATTATCTTCTTCTTGAATATCCATTTGGTTCTTCAGTATTTATAAACGTTATCCAGCGAATATAACTTACGTATTTACGAATATCAGACAAATCCTGTAGAAAAAATTAATTTTATCGGAGAGGTAACATGAAATGAAAAACTCTTATAAAAATATGTTTTAAATAAAAGAAACAAAGTGATTAGAATAAAAATTGAAGTCTCTTGTGACCCCACATAAGAATAAAAATACGTTTCATCTGTGAAACAAATAATCACATGAAATGAAAAATTCATTAAAAAAATTATATTAAAAAACGAAATAAAGTGATCAGAATGGAAATTGAAACCTCAAAAGACCATGGGTTCTTCTTAATAATGAAAATACATTTCACCTTGCTCGCATATCCCGCAGGCCCTGAGCCCGACCGACGGCAAGCCCAAGACGTTCCCCAAGTTCCGTCGGCGCATCCGCTCCGAGGCCGGCGCCAAGGAGTCTGCGTCGGCGGTGTCCGCGTCGTCGGTGGCGGCGGCGGCGGCGGCCGCGGCGCGCGAGCGCGCGGCGCGAGGCGGCGGCGGGTCGCTGCTGTCGCCCTCCAGCCCGCCGCCGGAGGGCGTGGCGACGGCGCCGCGCGCGCCCTCGCACCACCACCGCCTGCGCAGCGAGCTGAACGCGCCGCCCGAGCGCAGCCGCAGCCTCGAGAACCCCAAGACGACGTCCTCGCGTCTCGAGCACGACGAGATCCTCACCGTCACCGAGACGACGCTGGCGCCGCCGGCGGCGGCGTCCGCGGCGGCCACCACCGCCGCGCCCGCGCTCTCCCCGAGGCCCCGACGCCCCAAGCTGTCCGCCGAGTTCGCGCCCTACGAGTCCATCATCGAGGTGAACGTCACGTGCTGCGAGACGCCCGAGAAGAAGACCCCCGCGGGAGGCGACTGCCGCCTGCAGACCACCGTAGAGGTACATGTCCGCTCAGCTACCTTTTTTTAAAAATATATTTATATAAGGTTGCCTTACAAACAGCTAGGTCAGTTGGCGACCACAGTTACAAAAATATAGTATATTACAAAATATACTAACGTTACAAAATTACCTGGGATACACAACCATTAGAAATAAATCATCAATAGAGTACATTCCGCTGACAGTATATTGTATAATTTATTGCTAAATACAATTTACCAGATTGAATTTCGTAAGGAGATGCGTAATCTTAATGTGTCCTGAGTGAGAGTTGAATATGCAAGTGAAGATCACTATTAATATTAAGATTTGCTCTGACATTCGTCATTGCAGGGCAATCAACAATAAGGTGTTTAAGTGGATATTCAGCTACCTTGATTGGGTCTGGTTCAGGGGAAAGTTCACCTGGTTCAGAGGAAAGGAGACCAATTTTAAAAACAATCAAATATTTGAAAGAGAAACGCATTCTTGTACATTTTCATTCATAGAGGTTTAAATCGGTGAATCCTTTGCCGAGCAATACCGAATTAATATCCCTTTGAATAGTTCTTGCTGATATCTTTATATCTCAGAATCCTAATACTGGAATAACAGAATATATCTCCTGTCTTGCTTATCTACATTCAGAAGAAAGCACCAGATAAGATAAAATAATCCGCTTCGAGTAGCTTGCAACTTCATGGCGCATTTCAATCACGTCTTCACAATTTTAATTGTTACATATAATCACTTACATGTGGAAAGTCTTTCGTGATACCTTCCGTATAGATACTATGCCAAGGACTTTTCCTGACTTTTCAATCTTGGGCGAGTGTTCGGGCGTGTTTCAAAGCAGTAAATCAAGTTCAGCTCTTCCGGAGATGCTCTTTACTTTACAATTCTGGATACGTGCCTTTGATTCGAGCCAAGATTTGTCTGTTTTCCAATAAATTTCCTCTGAATGTTCGTCATAGTTTGTGGACGTGTTGCTCACGCAAAACCGATGGCGAAAATTTTAAAATAATAAGACAGAAAATGAATTTTCCAACTGAAACATACTAAAATCATGAATCTGATATTCGTTACTACTTCCGATTATAGCGACTGCCGCGATCGTCTCTTGTCTCAGCTATACTCCACTTCTGAAATACATTTCCACGTAATGTTAACGGCTCCCATTTTGGTATTTCACACAATAAACCCATAGTTTCAATCATTTTTTTTCTCATTTGGTCAGATGTATTCCTATTCATAGGCTTAGATGTGTCTGTCGTGTGTGTGCGCTGCCCGTTAACGTGCGTGTCCTTGTGGTTGCCGGTGGAGGTGGAGTGCGAGGCGCCGCCCGCGTCGGGGCTGCCGGCGCCGGAGAAGCAGCTGGGGCTGCCGTCGTCGCCGGGGGCGGTGGCGCGCAAGGCCAAGCAGCGGCGCCAGGCAGCGGCGGCGGCGGCGGCGGCGAGCTCGGGGACGTCGTCGTCCGCGTCGGCGCCCGCGCATCGCTTCGCGCGGCGCCGCCACCAGAGCTCGCCCGTGGACGGGGAGCCCGCGGCGCGGCCGCAGCTGTCGGCCTCCTCCATCTCCCTGAGCCCGCACCAGCTGTCGGGCGACTACGCGGACGACGTGTTCGACGACATCCCGCCGCCGCCGCCCCCGCCGTGCTGCAACCCGCGCAACGGCACCAACGCCGAGGGCAACTCGCCGCTGGAGCGCCTCGAGCGCGAGGAGCTGGTGGCGCTGTGGCGCAGCTCCGAGTCGGAACTGCGCAGCCACCTGCTCAAGGCCATCCGCGCCAAGGAGGTGACGGACCCGCCGTGAGCGGCGCCCTGAGCCACCGCCGGCCGCCGGAGTTGTCGACGCGATCGCCAAGCGGGAGCCAGGGCAGAAGGGACGTTGCGTGCGTTGCCATCCGCTGCACCGCCTTGCGTCATGCTCTTGTTTGTACTTTGTTCTCGAAGGAGAGACGACGGCGCACACAGCTGCGCTCTCCCCTTCTACGTGGAAGCTCTATTGTACTAAATGAACTTTTGACTGTCCATAGAGATTTTTCTCCTTTTAGCTGATAGTGCTCACATACAACGATTAAATGCCACGTT
This sequence comes from Acheta domesticus, assembly GCA_031308135.1. Classification (NCBI taxonomy): domain Eukaryota; kingdom Metazoa; phylum Arthropoda; class Insecta; order Orthoptera; family Gryllidae; genus Acheta; species Acheta domesticus. Next base: position 106,712,139 of record JAHLJT010000631.1, on the reverse strand, counting down.
AATCGATTAAATCCAGAAAAACAAATGCTAAGGAAATGTTGAGTGAGATCCATGTGAGACACCGGCCATTTGTCGGCGATGTTTTTGCTTCGTCTCGAAGGAGTCCACTTTTTTGGCCTGATGCTGCCCTCGAGGCGAGGAGTGATGATGTTTTTGGTCTTTTGATGACAGTCCGAGTCGGCTGTGCGCACAATTTCCATTGAGATACGAACACCAATTTTACACGAGAGCTCGTTACTAATGTAAAAAGCGAATTATGTGCCGTAGTGAAGGACGTAATACCACCCATACTAAACAAGGTTCATCTTAACTTGAAACTAACTCAGCACTCTAAAAGAACTTGTAAAAAGAATAAAATCAACGACATTTTAAAGTTCTATCTTGTCATTAAAATGTTATCTAATATTCTCAAAGTTAGAAGGTTAATGCCGTGTTAACGATACCAAAATTAGAGAACATAATACGTGCATGGTAAAACAAGTTTTAAAATACATTTAATTAATTCCAGATGTGTCATCCACAGTGATATTTAGATTAGTACATCTGAAGAATTCCTTTATATTTATTTGGAAGAAAAAAGTATGCTATTTACAGGAGATTTGTCACGCAGCGCTCGGGATTTTTCACTCATTATTGCATTAACGTTCCTAAGTCACACTCACACTTTCATCTTGATTCATTGTGATTCGTTATTCGTTTGTGGCGGGAAGAAACCGCCGTAGAATGGGTAGTCAGGCACGTACGTAGTGCTGTGTAGAGCTGGTAGGCCACTAGCGAGGGTAGTGCAAAACCACGCAGCTCTCTGCGAATATCCGGGTAGTTCCTTTGCAGTTAGGTACTCCTCCACACACGATTCTAGGATTTGTCATCCACAGTCAATTTTTCGGAAGGGAACGACATGATTACCATTATTGCCTCAAGTACTTATTATATACTCATCTACTTGTCGTGTCGCAGAAACCTCTCAAGTAGCTTTAAAACTTCTCATTTAAAAAGAAGTTGTTTAATTCTAAGTGCACATACAATTTGCTATATAACTCATTGATATTTGTACTGCGTTTCCCGCAGAGCTTCAGAGGCCAATTCATGTTCGTGCTTACGTAATTGTGCTATAATAACTGCTTCGTGAACACTTATGACAATTGGTAGCACTTGTGTCGCTTTTCATGTTCACTTCTTTCAGAGCACTATTCGAGCTCGGGTGATTTTTAGGCTTGTGGTGAACAGGAATTCAAACCTCTCAAACGCCATTCCGAAAAGGGAATAAATTATTGGTTACCACCTTGCAAGTCGTTTCCTCAACGTCTTTCGTAATGCCTTCCGCGCGTGTAGTTCTACGCGCTCTGCGGCAACTCCCGAAAAATTGACCAATTAGAGATCTGAACGGACGGCCTGACCCGGGCCTCTGAGGCCACGGGCCGCACGGCCGCACCTTGGTCCGCACTGTCGCTCAAACAGACGTATGTACGAGTCATTAATACGTAGCCTTCTAGTGTGAGAACTAAGTGTTAATATACATTAATATTGGAGTCACATACTGTATTCTTTTCGGGTTGTCTGAATCATTGACGAAAGTCCGTCAACTGCTGGGCTTTCAGAAGGTTCGCGCACGCTTGTCTCGCGCAGAGTACGGTTGCTTACGCTTACGGCTGTCAGTAGTCACAACAATTTAAACGTACGACTGCGATAGTAGGTTAGCGCGCAGAGTTTTTGAGATTTCTTTTATTAGAATAATACGAATGTTCCAGAACTCCGTAATTGTTCCAACATTTATTAACAATTCTTCTAATCGGCCAGTATGTTTGCTTATGGAAAAAGCTGCTATCATCCTTAAATCCTGTCCTTCGTATTTCTTCTAAAGTCTGTTTATTTGAATTAATAAACGAATACAATTCCCTATTAATATGTGAAAATAAAGCGGCGCGGTTTATATACTATACTTGGACGGCAACGTTTCCCCAGATTGTCTTTCATTAAACACATCTCACAAGCCACCAGAGCAAATGAAAAATCTCATCACCACGCTCGCGCAAGTTCTAATCACTTAAATTCTCTCTACATTAAAAAAACTAACAAAAACATATGAAAACGTTCTGGAACTTGGGCGTATTTTCTCTTTTTCCCCCTCAAAGCAATCCAATTTTCGCTACTACCTCCTCACCAACGCATACACGCTTTCCTCGCGCATGTATCACCGGACGCAGTACATCGTTTGGACAGCTCGCCCGTCTCGCTAGTCAATAGCGCCTGGGCTTCTACGCGCCGAGCCGGCGGGCGGGCTGGCGGGGCGAGCGGGGTGGGTCTGTGCCCTATGTAGAGGGGTGGGGCGGGGCAGCGGGGGTGGTGGCGGGGAACACCGTGTCACCGCCCCGCCCCCGCTTCCCCTGCCGCCCGCGCTCTCGCCGCCGCCATTCGATCGTCTTTGCGTCTGGGGGGAAAGGAAAACAAAACCTAAAAAGAAGACAATGAAACATGTCGTAGAAGCACTAGAACCGTGGGACCAAACTCTCTCGCTTTCGTAGAACCAACCGCTTTTCTCCAGCCGCCCACTTGGCCCTAGGAGACGCGCTGTAGGGGGGGAGGAGAAAAAATATCCCTCAACCCCTCAACGCGGGGTTTCCTATTAAAGGGCTCTCTCGGGGATTGTTTTTTAATCTGCAATAATTGGATGGTATGCGTTTTTTTCTGTGTACACAACTACCGAAAGAAACAGATAGCGTATCAAGTTATTGTTCGTCCGGATGGAACACAAAAAAAAATATGTGAAGGAGAAAACCAAGGAACGCAGGTTCAAGTTCAGACCATACTCATAAGCAATATTACGTAAACTGTTAATATAAATAGATGCTAGGGACATGAGGTGAATTGAGCATGTATGAATATACGTTCATTAATATCAAAATCATTGCATTTGTGCAATCATTCATTTCGTTGCTCATTTAATTAACAATAGAAGAACGAATATTTGACCTACTTAAAGTCGCTACTTGTTTCACAAAATAATTAACATTTACATTAAAGTGCTCGTTATCTCGCAGTTCACTTTCAAAATAAGAGCGTTTAATAATTGATTTCTCAAATTCTAGAATTAGCTTTAACGAGTTCATTCACACCAAACACACACCATCTCTATATCTCTGTCTCTATCTAGAGTCGGTGCCTGTACTCACGTGCCGTAGTCGTGTTAGTCTGATAGTCATTCGTCCTGTCACTTGCGACGCCGCGGTTCCCCCGCTCGCTTGCTTTCTATGTCCTCGCTCTCTCTCTCCCTTTCTCTCGCTCTCGTCCTCTCATTGATTCCGTGTCCACGAGAACACGACAAGTGTCTTCACGGACCGCGGCGCCCGACCGCTCCCTATTCCTGCTCAGCTTCCCCGCCTGTTCTTTTCTTAAAGAGTTCTGTATTTCGTACTTGCTGAAGTACCCGCACTCCACACCCTCCTATTCTATTTTCCTCCTCGATTCGCAAAGAGCCCGATGGAAACGACCAGAGGGAACGCACACCGGAACTGTTTTCTACTTCTTCTTTTATACCTTCACTTCCGAAAAGCTATTGAAGGTTTGTTCAAACACAAACGTGACAGGAAATCAAACAAGAAGCTACATCTGTTTCATTTCCTCCTTTATGACTTCGCATTCGCTCGCCATTTAAACTCACACCATTCTTCGTTGCATAGTACTTAGAGAATTCTAAAGAGGTAAAAGGAAATCTATCCAGTAGCTCTTGTTGTAAAATAATATAGATTATTCTATAGTAGAATGTGATCAAAATAACTACGTACATAAATATTATTAATATATTAAAAATATTTATTCTTCCAATCTTCTTCTGAAGCAAAACAAAAGGTACATAAACTAACAAACTGTAACCAAGTGAGTGTGGTGACCCAAGAGCCGCATCGCCGCGCCGGCCGGACACCCCGCCACGCTCCGCCACGCCACGCCTCGTCTCCGCCACGCCCCCTCCCCGTTACAGAGCAGTGTGGACGCGTCCGCGGGGCGGTGGGGTGTAGCGAGGCGCGGCGTGGCGCGGCGCGGCGAGGGTGACGTGGCGCGTGGCACAGCGGCGTCCGTCGCCTCCGCAGCGCTTAACAAGCCACGAACGAAGCAAGGAAGGAAAAAAGACGTGTGCTCCATGATGTGCTTCGATGTCGCGAGGACTACGTACACGCAGCCAGGTAGGCAGGCCAGGGAGCGGCGCGGCTGAGCGGGCGGGCTGCCAGGGCGACGAGCGAGCGCACGCCTTCCCGTAACACTTTCGCACCAACTCGTCTTCCCTTCGTACGTCCTCTTCCGCGTTCTCGTCCACTCTTTACCTCCATCCATGACTCTCCCCCCTTGCCGGAAGTCTCTCTTCGTCTCCTTTACGCGCTCGCTCACCAGTTGCTCGGAAAGAAAAAAGACCGACGTCGTCGAACGATTTCCCCTCCTTCCTCCCAAGCAAAATTCTTTCCATGAAATTTTCAATTTCCTCGTTCGACATGGAAGAGCTGCCTCTCGTATGTCGATAACTTTGGTTAAGAAAAGATAGAAAACTGCAATATTTTTGCTCGTCTTACTAAAAATATAAAACCTGAAAGCCCAAGTTTCGAATAACAGTCAACCTCAAAAAATGTGAAATTATAATGCATTGCTTAAACCACTATTTTGCTAATTCTTCATAAATACCAAAATTTCAGGAACCTTGATTTATTTCAAGGTGCAAATCGCACCTCATAGAGAGGTCGGGGTAGACACTGTGTAAACTGTTTTACTTGCTACAAACTTATTTTTCTTAATTGAAGAGATGAAGAAACGTTTTCCTTGCCCACCCCACGTGGTCAGCAGGAAGCATCCAAAACTCGCTCAGTCGCTGCTTGGAGTCCTCAGCGCTCTAAGTCGCCGCTCCCAACAAACAGTGATGGCACGTCTCTTTATATAAGCATTACATGCGTATATTGTAAATATACACATTATGTACTTGGAGATAGAACATGTTTGCCTTTGTAATTTATAGAAAATTCGTTTTATCGAGAGAAGAAAACAAGCGGTTTTAAACTCCTGTTTCCTGGTTGCCTAATAATAAAAGTCTAACTCTTGTTAAATTTCGAAGTGTTGTGCCATGAAATTTTTCTTTGTCACCCCTTCATTCATTTTCCAATATCCTTTCTGTCCATTATTTTTTCTGAAGTAACTGGATATTCAAAGTTATTTTTCTGTTTTATCTGATGAAAACAATACATGTGCAAATACATAAGAGCTATAAATTTGAACAAGCTGAGAATAGTTAACTTCAACTGTGATTTTTTAAATTATAATTTTAGTTACGGATTGTCATAATGAAAACTGCTGAAGTGTTAGGTAGCAACATAAATTAGAATGAGTAACCTGGGAGTCGATTACTTATTGGTTTAGGAGCGGAACCAAAGGGAAGGTGATTGAAGTTAACAACAGCATTCCTGAAATTATCTTTCAAGTAAATCTGTTCACTTTGAGAAAAAACTTTCGACTTGCCTTCTTTTTAAAAGATTAATTACGTCATAAAATAGACATGTTTAAATTCAATCTTTTGCTTTAAAATTTACCTTATCCCCTCCCTTTCTTTCTACTAAGCCACTTCTTCATCAAAAGTTTAGCACTGGGATTTGTCCTCATTTAGAGAACGGGTAACGGAACACAGTAAAAGAATAACGTTAAAACTTTCTCAGTTTTAAACTTTAGTACTTTTTCATATTTTTTAAAAAAGTTCTTGAATATAATTTTAAGTTAATAGTTACTTTCGTAATGAGCAAGGCTTACATGGAAACTCGGAAATTTCACTACGTCATATTCATGATCACCTAAAGTTACATGTATTTACAGGTAACCGAAGTTGAAGATTAAAGCATTGTAAACTCATGGCAGTGCTACAATGACTGTGGAATATATCTTATTTAATGATATGTCAATAAATATCTTTAAGATATGGCATGTAATGATCTGCTTGAAAACAAATTTTATACAATAAAATTTTAAAAAAACCTTTCTTATTAAATTGAATTTACTTTTCTTACATAAATTAGATTAATTGCATTGATTACTTATTTAAAAATGCATGAACCTTAAGAATAGTCCAAAAATCTTGTATATCATGACAGTTCCAAATGTATTAAACCCAATACAGTAGCTATAGAAAGAAACAAGTGAATATAGAACGTCATTTAATCAGGAACTTATATTATCTTTTTCAAGTGTATGTCAAATAATGTTTTAATGATTTGTTTTTCTTCACTAGTGCAATATAGTGTGTCATGTAATCCTAAAAAACGATTGATCAGAATTTCACGACAGAAACTAGTGGGGAAAGTGTTCCGTTGCAGAGAATAAAGAATCCCAGTACTTTGTAGATAGATTCAAGAAAAGAAAAATGTGATCAAAACCACACCCCAAATCCCAGATTCACACTGAAATTTGTCTCCGAATTTTTTATGGTGAGTTATTGTGTAAGCCTATTCAAACATTAACAGCACAAATCATAACATAGTGAAATGTGGAGTAATTTACACTGATAGCAGTTCAAATAAATGTATGTGTGTATAGGGACAGCGAATAGCTACTCCAGTTAGACGCCTCTTGCGATAGAGGCCACAGGGCGAGCAACAAATACTGAGAGGCAACAGTTAATAGACATTTTTAAACAAACAGCAACTGAAATAGTAGGAATACAAACGAAATCCTAAAGCAATCGAAATCTGCTGATATGGAATAATGAACTGGAAAATAAAAGATGAAAATGGCACGAATTTGATACATTTGATATAAAATCAAACGAAAACTTTGTAGAATACAAACGAAAAACAGAATTAGTAAAGAGAAAAACCGACAAGTCAGGAGTCACGAAGAAATTTTGTAAATAGCATTTAGCAAGTTACGACAAACTAAAGTTTTCAAAATACTAAAATAAAGGAACAAAGATGAAAAAGACACGGTAAAAAATGAATCTTATTTCCACCAAATTTGACTCAATTATTACGAAAACTGTATGGAAATCGCATAATAATGAAAGAAATATTCAAAATACTACTTTTGAGGAAAATTTTCTATAAACATTCTAAAATGATTCTATAAACATGGAGGAACTCGTGGAGGCATTGAAGGAATGTAAAATTAGGAAGGGACCTGGAGCAGACGGAATCAATATAAAATTAATCAAATAAGCATCCAATTAAATAAGTATCCAATCATGACGAGCGTAAAAAGACGAATTCAATGATATGCGTATTGTAATACGATAGAAAATCATTTTTTTAGTAATTTTGATTTTTTGCCACTCGTGTTAAACGGATATTTTTAATGTAATAGTTCGCCACACAAGATCACTCAGCGCTCCCCCTGCTATTGCGCTCTCGGGCAAGGAAAGCTTAGCACAACGAAATCAAAATTACTCAAAAAACTGCTTATCTAACATGTGACAATATACATATCATTAGATTCGACTTTTTACGCTCGTCATAATAGACTAAAAAAATATGCATTGTTCCATTTGAACAAACAAAGTTGTCTCACTATCGTACGATTTGTGAAATATATTTGATAAAATAGAAATGAATATATGAATCAATTAGCCCCATTCCTTCATGCACTTTCGTAAAAACTGCATTGCAATAACTTAACTTCAACCGTTCAAAAACCGCAGGAGACGCTAAAGTTACGTGACTCACCCAGTATTATATATATATATATATATATATATATATATATATATATATTTAGAGAAATAAAAAAGCACCCAATTTACACATTTCGACTGCTTTTTTCTTTCTCGCTCAATTTTTCTGTCTGAGCAAATATATTCATTTCTTTTGTAAGTAATAAACAATTTACATGTTTCTGGAGTGTTTCTATGCTTCCATAATGCAAATTTTTGCCTATAAATCAATTTTTCAAACCAACTTTTGAGGACTCATTGCGGCTCAACCATTTGGAATATCCACGTAGTTTATTAGACAAAATATGCTTAGAATTGTCTTAAGAGCATATTTTCAAAGTTTCGACGTTTCCTCCCCGGACAACCTGTATTGAGAGAGAGACAGAGATGTTGGTATATATACAAAAGGTGAACTCCGACACCATATGACCGATCTTCATGAAAGTTGGCACTTCTATGTATTTGTTCACCCAGAAGGTTTTTGTGCTGTTAATTCTCTTGTATCTCCACTATATGGCGCTGTAGAACAAAACAAAATATTCACATCAAATGCAACCCGCAACATACTCGGCAGCATTTTGATTCTATATCGTTAAATAACTCCTAAACGATGCATTCTAGGGATTTAAAAACTAAAATATTACTCCGTAGTCCACTGGATGAGCTCTTCTTGAACATTACATTTTTGCTGCTCCGGCACTTCCCGATATTCAAATCAAATGGTCAATCCAATGCAATTTTCAAATTTTTGTCCGCCATATTAAATGGGCCATTTTCAATTTTAAAAATCGGACATCAAATTTGAATTCAGAGACCCAGAAAACCTCTATGTATAAATTTTCATGAAAAATGGGCGATTAGAACAATGTAAGGGTCAGAAAATCATAAAAATTGGGGGAAAATGGTATTTTTAGCCATTTTAACAATACTTACGTCATCCAAAAAATTATATATTTGTACAAGGGTTGTTTGGTATCAATGTGGGAAAAACGTAAAAAATATTTAGATATTTCCGATACATCTGTTGTGTTCTACAAGACCAAATGTAAAAAAAGTAACAATGCAATCAACGTTTTCTTCCGGGCTGGAGGGCTTCCTGTATTTCCTTTTCCATATTAGGAGAGTAAGTTGTAACGAAACGTTTATTTGTTTAAAAAATTGAAAACTCTACTCATAGACTTTAAAATAACAATAAAAACAATGAAACTGATGGTTGAACCAAATTTTGAATCACGTCCTGCTCAGTATTATAGACAGTATAATCAGTATTATAGACATATTCTTGGAACAATTCACAATACTTCTTTAAAAACATTTGAAGTAAATATACGATCTTCCTTGACAGTCAGATATTCGCTTTTTTGAAACCAATAAAAATATTGCAAAACCTTTTTACTCTCCAGAAATCTACTCCAGAAAGTTATCGATGCGAAAATACAGAATCAGGAAAGCATAACCCTACTCGTGGTAATATTATTTAATTTCTTTATCGAACTGAGAGGTGCACCCGTGCAATTTAATCTCCTCAAGTAATTAGTTTCGTTTCACATACAGTTGCAGATTCTGCACAGGTGGGGTAGTATCGAGAAGAGCCGGATCAGCAAAATGTAATAGAATGTTCAAGAAGCCCTCGTCCGATAGATAACGTGGCGAGGACCGTTTCTTTGTAGCCTTCGGCTTCAAACTTCCAAACATTAAGGCCCTAAAACGCTCCGTCTAATAGTTATTCAACTAAATAGATTTCAATAATGTTGCTTGAGTGTTGCGTTATGCATTTGACATTATTAGTTTAGATTCAGTTCTTCTACAAATCCTTTGTGTTTGTTAAGTCAAAGTACATATCGTCACGTCTCCGCGAATGTTCTCTTTCTTTAGAGACTTCATTTACGAAGATCGATTGCGTGTTCGCAAATCTCATCTAGACAACTGAAATAATATAGGAGAGACTTTTGTATAATATAAGCAATAAAACATGAGATAAAGTAGCTGCATCTGAACTATCATATTCTGTACCAACTATATTTACACCTATTTTCAATGATTAATCAATCGATCTGCTTAATAATATATTTAAATTGTTTGCATGTAACTTCCAGATATTTTATTAATCTGCTTAAAAGAGCATTTAGAGTACTAAATGTACTACGAGAATAGTCCTCCTACTCATAGTTTTCTTGCAAATGCTTCAACTTGTCCAAGATGTAAATTAACTTGTTGAAATGACTAATCACTCTAGGGAAAGTATTATTTCCTAGCCTTTTCAACGCAATATCACGACTGAACATGCTGACTTAAAAATGTCACTGATTCACTGCTGATAAAGAAAATACTAGCACAGGTAAAACAGAATCCAATCCTAAAAAGATACAGTCTTCACTCTTCACTGTACTCAATAGTGCATTATTTACCTCTATTGTTTCTCTCTTTTTTGACGAACAACATTAAAAGGTGTGAGAGCTCTCTTTCCATCATAGTTTGAATTACTTTATAAGCTCTCTGATAAGGCCCTTCTCAAATTTTCTTAAATCTTCTGCCTTACCTTTTGAATTTACACGCAGAACACCCTGACAATTTCGTGCAGATGGTTCCTTCCTTGAGTCTCGGTTGTCTCATGGTACACTGTAGCTCGTTTTGTGACTTTTCATCATAGCATAAGAACTTGCCGCGAATTTCTCTTTTATCAAAGTGAAGTGCACCCTCCTTCGAAGAAATTAAATCGAATAAACAAGGTAAAATAATTTTTTCTCTTAAATGACTTATGTTAGGTCTTTAAAATCAACATTAGCGGAAAAAATAAGCAATATTGTGAAAGAAATAGAGGCCTATGCTTTCATCAAATTTAATTTCTAATTCATGACTTTAAAAAAATCCCCTCTTGAAAAAGCCTTGTCCGTAAATTTATATTGACTTAAATTACGAAGTGAGTTATAAAAACGGACAAAAAGATTTTGAATAGAATAATATATGCGTTTGGTGATTAACCATACCAAATGCATGAGTACTGTAAGTTATATCACAAACTTTTCACAGAAACAAGACTGTAAATACTTACATTCGATGGATGAACGGTTGCACTATACACATAAAAAGCAGTCTTCATCGGTATCAAGCAACTAATAATACTTCTAATTCTTGCTGTGAGAGCATTTACGTTTATTTGCATAATCTTCAATTAATGTACATAGAAAGCATACATGTAATATGAAGTAATCTAAGCCTTCTAAACAAGACGTCACTATGATCACAATAACAATGATCGCCTCCAGCGCCGAGTAATATAGTTGGTATTGGATAATATCGACTAAGCACCGATCCAGCAAACATGTAATATAATGTTCAAAAGTAACTCATCTTGTAAATGATGATGTGACAATCGCTTCCTTGATGCCCCTGGCCTCAAAATTTTAGGTTTTAAGGTGCTAGAACGCTTTGTTTAGGAGTTATTTGACGATATAGATTCGAAAACATTGGCAAGTGAGGCGGGTTACATTTGACACGAATATTTAGATGCGTTTTTTTTTAAACAAATCCTTCATATTTTAAAGTCAAGGTGCAATTCATCACGCCTCCGTGAAATTCTGTTTCTTTAGAGACCTTATTTAAAGAGATTGGTTGATTGTGAGAGACGCAAAGGAAAGGTATACTACTGAAATAATATAGGAGACGATGGAAAATGCTTGCATATTTTGGATCAACCCTGTTAAACTTCTTTTTTCAATATGTACATGAGATTACTACAATGGAATGTAATTCACATATTAAAACTAATCTTTGCTATTATTTAGCTTATCAATTGCTCCCAATGAATGAATTCATCCATTTATTTATAAACTAGTGATACTACAGAATGGCACAGACTTTCCCGTATTAGTTTTCTATTTCCTTGGGTCTGGGCCACTATTCGGACCTACCACATTCTCTTTCCAGCTACCGTCTATCGCCGCCTAAAGTACATTTTTTGGACGTTTTGTTAATTTTTCGATTTCTTAATAGTTGAAAGAGAATATTATTTTAAGAATATTAAATGAACAGTAAAACGTCCTAAATTCCAATTTTCTTTGAAAAATTTGGAGCCATTTTTAAGAAAATGGCATTTAAGTGCTATTGTAAAGGCGAAATTTCAAGCTATATTTCACAGAAATTTTTTGAGTTTTCGAAAAACATTAAAAGAAGTCATTTGAAGTACATCTGTAGTAGTTGTGGTGTGTAGATCAGTGTAGTTCTGCTTTTTATCTATTTTATTTATTTATTTAGGGAACTGTTAATCGAATAACAATAAATTGAAGATCTATCTGCTAGTGTAATTTATCTAAAACCACCTGTTACGTAATGATTCATGTCCATGGTCACTAAATCCACAGTCGGTCCCAAGTTTTATTTAACATTCATTTTTAAAGGTAATAAATATAAGGGAAATCTTTATTTTGCCGAATATAATTTCATGATTTTTAAAATTTGTATTCATAAATTGTTTTTGTCACTCAAAATTTCAAAATTGCAAAAGACTAATTTTTTCAGACCTGTCCTGTACTTTCAATATTGAAGATATTTTTTCTAAACGCAATATATTACTTAATATTAGGTCTTTAAATAATTTAAAAAATGTAATTAATTAATTACATTTTCTTCATAATATTAGCATTTTTCGTCATTTTTGCGTAAAATTCTGGACATATTCTGGAAATAATACATAGAGACGTTATTTTCCAGCTATCTATCCATTAGTTATCTCTTTTAAACACATCTTCTAAATACAGAGAACTGGCTTTTGAGGTGAAATTCCATCACGCCTTGTTCTTAATTCTTTAGAAACATATCTCTGTACAGTTTTTGCTACTTCTCTCAACTGGAGCCGTCCTTAACTTGATTAACTCCGTCGACTTCGAAGGACGGAGTAGAAGCAAGCGCAGAAGAATTGCTTCTGGTGACAACGACGAAATTGGCCGCCAGATTGAATTTGTCTCCTAACTGTATTGTGATAGCTTTCCACTGGCATCGAGTCGGTCAGTAACGATGTTACAGCTCACGAACTGTGTTGCCGAGAAATTCCGGAAAAGGAAACGAGATCATCGTTCGATATTATGCTATGTTCAGATGTTCAGTCAGATATGTTCGTCAGATTTAGTAAACCAAATGCTGATTCCTCAATATAATAATTATACCGGTTTGCTAATTCTCAAATGAGAAGCAAAAATTTCTCTCAAATCTGAGACGCAAAAAGTGTTTTCCTATATAATTTACAAGAGACTACAGTATATGTATATTGTAAATACACATACTATGATCCTACTACGGACCACCCTCGTAATTTCTAAACGATTCTTAATATAGAAATGTACTTAATCTCAACAATACTAAATCACGGAGAAAATAATGCGCCATAGAGATATTCTTCGTAATACTTTTGGGGTATATTGAATATTCATCGATTTCTGAAATAGAACTCATAGTAGTTTTCGACTGTAAGGGAAAAAACAAAAACAGGAATACAATGTTATATCAACTGTTAATACTTTTATCGGTCACATGCGTCTTTAACCCCTGTTAACATGCAACCCTTCACGTTTGCTACGTGCACTTGTACCTACCTGTATGTTAAGAAATTTAAAATCCTTAGCAACGCATTTTAACATCCTTAGCAACGTAAATAAACAACCACCGATTCACTTCAAGCCAACTTTATTACGAAAAAACAACACGACAATTTACAAGACAAATTGGAATAAAAGTAACTAATTAATTTAGGGGATGTTTCTTTGTAAATTGTAATATTATTAATTGTGCAATTAGAAAACTTAGAAAATTTGGTAAATTAGCATAATTTTCATGCCATTCCATGAAATGAATATCTTCTCCAATAATATTTGCTGACTATGTGGTGTCGCCACTGAAATTCGACGCGCCACCTTCCGCGCCGATAGTCATTTTTTGTTGCCATTTTCATCGTATTTACCACGGACTCCTCACAACAGAATTCGGCTACGGTAGAGCTCCGACACCCACCAAAACGTTTCAAATCTGTAACCGAAGCTCCTGAATCGCCCAATGCCGTAGCCGAAGTTCTTCTTAAAGAGTGACAAGTGTATTTTTCGGGGTCTGGAAGACCAAGATAGGTGGCTATAATTTTTGGCACTACTGCAATATTGTGAATGCCACGTTGACACGAAGCTGCGTTTTCCAAGCCTTAAATTCGTGGTATGATTTTTCGTATCGTCCTTTGGATTTTTCTGGGATAAATCCCATGTGACTTCCGCAGTGGGATCTAAAATTTCTTGTGGAAGAGACGAATTTTTCCGCGTCCATCTTCGAGCCACGGTATGCGAATGTACTGTTGAAATTGATACATCGCAAACAACACCCAACAATATTGATTGACATTCCGCAGCAGTAGAATTCATTTGTTTCATATCGCAGTAATGTAAATTTTCGCAAAAATCTTGAGATTTTATGGTGACCGATAAAACGCTGAACACACCACGAAATGTTACAATGTTATTACTTCCTCGTCCAAATTAAAAATCTCGTCTCCGCTACGCTCCGCCTCAATTTTTAACTTTTGGCCTCGGCAGTAATAACACTCATAACCTTTTTTAGGTATGTTAATAGCTATAAAAGCAATATTAGGTAAAAAATAAATTGCTAATCAAGGATCACCAGCACTCCCCGCCTCTCGCCGTCTATTGGTGCCCTGGAAAATACTCCTTTAAATTTAATGATTCCTTTCAAATTCAGGGTATAAATTGATTTAGATCAATTGGAGAATATTAAATAATTACACTGGACGACAGTGATTTTGTTAAATGACTAACTCTAGCTGTTTCTTATGTTATTTGCTTTGCTAAAGCCAAATACAACCACAAAAATTACCCATCAAATTACCCATCAGGCTCAGTTTTCGTATAATCACAAGTATACTAAAACTACACATATTTCGCAGATAGCCACGTGTCTTTCAGTGCTTAAACGCTAGTTGCTTGAGGGTTTATTACAATACTGTGGTCGCCAATATTGTATGATATTGTAAATTTCACTGAAGACATGAAATTGATGCCAGATCGGAAAAATCAGTTGAATAACTTCGGGCGAAGTGCAACTTCGCGAGTTGTGTACGTGAGTCACTTCATGTTAGTTGCGCCCAGCGTGTCGAGCGAGAAAGATGTTATTTTTGTAATGCAAGACTCATATATTCATTTGCTTTCTAGTGTACATTTTTGTATAAATAGATTCCTTGTAATACTGGGGCAGTGAGGAAACCATCCAAACAATTTATATGTGTGGTGAGGTAACTTTGAAGAGCCAAAGGCGGAATATTACTCCCTCAAGAAGAAGGGCATACAAATTGTATGTCGGGTGTCAAATACAAGATCAGAACAAATCTTGGGCCCCTCATATTTGCTGGGCGTCTTATGTAACGGCACTTAGTTACTGGCTTAAAGAAAATTCACAATTTGCAATTTCCATGCCAATATGCCAATATTGCCAATATGCTATTTGCAATTCCCATGGCATGGAGGGAACCAAAGGACTACCCCACGGGCTGTTATTTCTGCATTACCTAAGTTGCTGGAATCGTAAGCAACACCGAAAAAACAATTCAATATCGCAACCTCCCTTCAGCTGTCAGGCCTGATCCTCACACCGACGAACGAAGTGAAGGTTGTTTGTAGATTCTTCTACACCCAGTTTAAAATCATATCGGAAATGATAAACAAGCTATTCCTCTTGCCTATGCAGCCCATATGAAAGAGACGTATGGTATAATGAAAGTTTTGTTATCGAAGATACAATACCAGCAGTATTCATGGAATGTATATGGTGATTTGAAAGTGATCACACTGTCTTCAACAGGTCTTCAACAAGGATATTCTATTTTTTCTGTTTTCTATGCGAGTGGGATGGCGGTGATAGAAAAAAGCATTTTATGAAGAAACGCAGGCCTCAACGATATCTGATTCCCCGACAAAAAATGTTACTTTGCAATCCCTTGTAATACTGCACACGCATATCTTTCTCCCTCGCACACCAAACTCGGAATGATAAAAAATTTTGTGAAGGTGATGGATAAAAGTGGGCCAGGTTTCCCGTACTTAAAGAACAGATTCCCGAGGTCAGTGAGACAAAAATAAAGAAGGGTATGTTAGTAGGATTACAAACGAAGAAGCTCATGAGGGATCATGATCATGACTTTGAGGCAAGTATGAATAGAGTTAGAAGGGCTGCTAGGATGTCGATTCAAAAGGTCGGAACGAAATTCGTTGGTAACAGAAAAGCTGAAACCTATGAAGAAATATTGTCATAACTTCCTCACAATTATAAAGCTCTGGGATGTAACATGTTCCTAAATTTTTATTTTCTGAATTCACACTTAAGACTTCTTTCCTGAAATTGTCGGTATTGTGAGCGACAAACACGGTGAACGATTCCACCGAGACATTGCAACTATGGAAAAAGTGGAAATGGAATCAAAATATGCTTGTAGACTAATGGTGGACACTAAAAAGATTATATTCAAATGATATACAGTAAACAATCGTTCAAAATTACATTCTGATTGGGGTTATTATATGTAAATAAAGTAAAGAAAACCATATCTTAACAACAGTGTACACTTTTTAATTGCTTACTACAAAGAAACTTTGCTCGTTACAGATAACTGCTCCACAAATTTGGAATCAGAGCACCATCTTCCATAAGAAACAGCTATTATATTCCATTTAACAGACAAAAAGTTGAATTTTGTCCACCAGTGTTATTTGTGGAGACTTCGTGTTGATATTATCACAATATCTGCTGATGATTGCTGATATACGACATATCAATAAATTTGTTGGATTCAAGAGTGATAAAGTGAGGACACCAGAAGTGGACCCAACTCGTATGCTATTGAAATCGCTAAAATTAAAAGTTGCCTGGCTGAGATGAAAAATGCCATAGCTCTAGAACCAGATAAGACCAAAATTAACTACATATCTTCAGAGGCAACAATTTAAATATTGTCCCTACTGTAAACCCTTACCCAATACATTGGCTTTATGCTTTATAGTATCCTATTGTTAATTCGATCTCCTTCAAGTTTGAGCATGCATTCACTACAACACTGTCTTGGAGAAATTTGATTTACTTGTTCAAAGGTGATCTTGCAAGGGTTAGGACTATAATTTTGCAGATTATGGTTGGATTTAGCCATAAATAATTTTAATTATTACACACTAATTTAAATGAAACTTTATTAGTTTTGTTATTTGAAAGGAAACTTATTAACACTTAACTAAATTAATATTAAAATAATCAAAAATAACTTCAAACACTGTAAATAATTAAAAGCTGACACAAATGCCACCAGGAACTAGGACTATACTATATTTATTCTAACAAATAAATATAACTGATTTTAAGCATATTATAATAAATTTATGAGTGCATTTTTTAGAGATTGATCATTCCTTTTTTACACAAATAGTTACATGTTCCAAATTCATGTGCTTAGTAATCAGAGAGCTTTGTGAAATAATTATATTTGGTGGTTGTTTCCAATAATCTCTTACAGTTCTCAGACAATAAGAGTGTGCATGTTTCTTTAATGCTTATTTTCATATCATTTTATGACTTTTGTATCTACAAAATAACAATAATTTGAATCTTCTGTGAATACATGAAATAGTTAATATGAATATTCTGAATTATCAACATTGAGGATAATATCTAGATATGTCTCTATTAAATGCACAAGGACTTTGACTTCAATCATTGCAATGTGCTATCATGAAGAAAAAACTATAATTTAAAAGAATTAGAACTGAATCTATCATTTAATACATCACAAATAGTTACATGTTCTGAAATAGTTAGATGATCTGAATTGAAATGAATGACAATGGAGAGAACAAGAGTGGCAGGATTATTTTTAAAGTATCTGCAATACATTTTTGCAACGTATTGTGTAAAATGGAATGACACAAAATGTCCAACATATAACCCAACTAATGGAATTTTAAGGGATTGAAACTCAATTATTATTATTATTTAGCATAAAATATACTTATACAATCATACGAAAGAGAACCTCAAGTAACCTCAATACATAATTTTCTATCAATTAATACTTCCAATAAGAGTAAGTGAACTTTTGACTTATCTAAGTTTTTAGTAACAATGTTAATGTGTACTGTCGCTTAGTTCACATCTTCATGTATTTGGGTACCTACTGACTTTTAGATAGATTTGAAGTACTCGCAATATTTTTCGCATTCTTTGAATTAGTTTTAAATATTCCGCCTTTTCCGTCATGGAATTATTACGACACATTTGGCCAAAGGAAGAAAACGTGTGTAGTTTGTAAACTTGTTGCCGATTGGCTACACCGACCAATCTTCATAAGGCAGACGTTTGAAATTATGTCAATATTTTATTTGGTTGTCAAGATTAAATTGTGGGACGATTTATAAACAGAGAGTGTTTCTACAATATTCGTTCTGAATTGTGCGTTATCAAAATTGCATATTGCTTATCACCGTATTGTGTTATTAATCATATTAATTTGTGTACGTCTTTCCCTGGGTTGTGCAGTGATCTGCAGATATGACGGATAAAACTCTATTCAATTTGCTGATCTGTTTTGTTCCGTTTACTTTGTCCGCAGGAGCCGATTAAAGATAGGTCATTGCGGGTCATTGTCCGTAGGTCATTTATCGGATCTGTGCAACATTTCTATTTACATATCACATCTGGTGTGTGGTAGTTGAGTGTTTACTTTTGTTAAGCTATTATCATGTGACCCGTGTTCGTACAATAGTATGAGCAGTCAGTGTATGAGTCAAAAACCTATAATCCAGGAACATATGCTCCCGGAAGATATGTTCTAAATTTTCATTGAAACAGAGATACAGAAATTATTGATACATGCAGATGAATGTTTAAGTTAACAATGACACAGTGATTTTGTGATTGTATTTGCTGACAAGATGCATGTTAGCTTCTGGTTTGATACTGTGTTTCAAAATTTTCTATTTAAAGGCTTCAATATCACATCTACTGGAGGTAAGTGATGTTAACTCAAAAATGCAAGATTAATCATTTGAGCTGTAACAAGTAATAAAGATAATGTTATTTTATTTTAATGAAAATGACATTGGGAGAATTATTTGAAGTTATTTTGTAGCATGCAATTACATTTATAACATAAAGAGGTTATGAAATTGATAAATTTGTAATTTATCTATAATCAAATGTTTATTTTCATTCTTATCAATAATTTGTCTTCTACTTGGGTACATTAGACCAAGTACCACTGAAACGCTTAAAAATGCTTATTGTATTCACAGGCCTCATAGGAACTTGTTTGGGATTAGCATCTCTAGCTTCAATTCTTGAAGTTATCAAGGTATATCGAGCTTCTATTCAACTGAAGCATACTCAAAAACATGAAAATGAAAATGCGAATGTCAATACATCTCAAAGTCCTGAAGAATCAGTGGCAAGAACGACAAATGTCAGACACATTAGCATCAATAACAAGTAAGTTATTTAGCCAAAAATAAGATAAAATGTTTAAATTGATGAATGTTTAGTTTATAAACCAAACAGTTCTTGAACATTCATAGATTGTTATTACATAATTCTTGTTTTCCATTTTTTAGGTTGAAATATCTTTCAATTAATACATCTTGGTACACTATTCAGGACACAATTGGTTATATTGTTATGCTGGCTGTAATGACATTTAATGGATACTTTACAATAGCAGTGATTTTGGGAAGTGCCTTTGGTTATCTGGTGTTTGGACCATGGCTTATGGAAATAAAACTTAAGGCAAGCACAGTATGCAGCAAGCAACAGAAATGTTCTACATGTATTGGTGAGTATTTAATGTTAGCTTATCTCTACTACATTCAAATTATTATGAAAGCAGGTTATTACTAATTTTCATAGTACTTCATTGTTTATATGCAGAGTGCAAGAAGCTCTAGATAAAAGTTTCAAAGCCTGGAGTGTTTTTTAATTTTTAGATTTAAAAATAAAAATGTTGTGTAGTATACATATCTAAACTTTTAAACTCTATTGCATTTGGTGCCTCTAATTTAGATTGTGATCCTTTCAAAGAGAGGTATACTACAATGTAATATTAAACACACACCTCCAGGACAAGTCTCTTCCACTTGTCGCTGTCCAGTGCTGCACTCTACCAACTTCATTAGCGTAACAAAATGAGCGTGGGCCTATCCACAAAACCTTTATCGAGGCACTCATTTATGAAAGTGTAGAGCAAACACAAGTAGTGTTTGCTCTACAACACAAGTAGTACCTTAAATAGTAAAAATATCCTTTAACAAATTCATATTCTCAGTCTATGATTACTGCATAGACAATCGCCAATTGCAATGCCTTAGGCGTGCAATTCTTACAATCGGAAAACCTTCAGCCTAAAAATATGTCCTCTTGTCCCTGTCCCTTCAATGCGAGCCATTTGGGTCTGAATTTTACACTACTGACCAGCTTCTTATCCCAAGTCTTCTTGCACTCTTATTTACTTCATCCGTCCACTGTGCCCTTGGTCTTCCGCTACTTCTTCTTCCACCTGATTTACGTATTGTACCATTAGCAGTCTTCATAGATTTTACCCATTGTACCATTAGTAGCTTTCAAGGTATTCTCTTTTCCTCCATCCTCTGAATGTGACCCGTCTAGTTAAGCCCTGTAACGTGGATAACCAATGTCAGTATTTGTTCATCATATAATGCATACAATTCATTATTGTATCCACTTCTCCTCTGTCTATTGTATCCTCTTCTTCATCTGTCCTGAACCAGTCCGTAAATTATTCTAAGGATCTTCCTTTAAAAAGATCTAATTTTCCTCCATCCATGTGAGATATTGTCCGGTATTCACCCCTGTATGTTATAAGTGTTTTTATACCTGTAATTTTTTTCTTTGAAATCAACTGGGATCTAAAGGGCTTGTGAAGGCCATGAAAGCTCTTATTTGCTCTGTTTATTCTTGCCTGTATTTCTTCACTGATATTATTTGAAGTATTTATTTTCATTTATGGAATGTTATCTAGTTTCAGAGTTATCATAATATTCCACCAATCTTGCTAGTATTCCCCTCCGATCTGTTATTAGCGGACCCTCTTTGTCCTTACATATAGTTAACCATAGTAAACCAGTACTCTGTATTTTTACGTTCTTGTAAACTTGACGAATGTTTCCTTTGTCTTTGAATTTCTCCATTACACATTAGAAAATCAAAAATTACTGGAAACTTGTTATCATTGTAATGTATGGAACTTAAAAATTCGTGGTTCTTCTATTGAGAGTTCCCTCCCTAAATAATCTTTCTTGAATTGATGATGCAGTTTTTTTTAATATAATTCACTAAGATTTTTTTTTTTTTTTTTTTTTTTGTACTGTATGAACTAGTTATTTCATTACAAGTATTGTAAGTTTTATTTGAAACTGAAATTTAAGAATATCTGGTCATATAATGATAAAATTCTCAAAATGAAACAAGAGACATGTTGATGCACATGTACGTAGTTGTAATTTGATATTGAATTTTGAATTGAAGAAATTTGACTCGGAACAAACTGAAATTTGACACAAACTTAATTTCATGCAAAAAGGTGTCATACTATTGACTTACCACATACTTGCTTACTTACCTCTTTCTATATTTTTAATTTTTTTAAACAAAGTGAAATTTGTCTAATTTTATTATCATGATTATCTTCTTTTTAGGGAAGATGGTAAAACAAAAATTTATTAAATATTTCATCTCCAAAGGATTTTTATTTCATGCTTTTTATATCTGCTCTTAAAGATGCATGACAATTTTGGAAAGAAATGAATCAACACTTAATATCTATTATATTACATGTGATTTTTGTGTTATATTATAGTTCATTCACTGATGTATTGGACAGTTCTTGTGACACATACAGGATTGCATTTTACTTGGTTTAACTCTCAGGCAGCCCGTAAAACCATAAAAGGTTTTGAAAGAATGTTGAACAAATCGGAGCTGAGAATATTTGTCAGAGGCATTTAAAAAAAAAATCTCCTAACAGGACAGTACTTGAATAGTGCTGAAGTTGAGTCTAGTCACATTTTTTAGTAAGTGGGAGAGGGGATGCATTAGTTTTATCATCAAAACTGTATCACCAACTGATAAAATTACTAAAACCAGATAATAAAATGAAGCTTTCATAAGTAGGAAAATTAGTTAAAAATTGTATTGACTGAAAAATAAAAGTGCCCATTCTCTAAAAATTCAGTTGGGTTATGATGATAAGGTGATACCTTGACCAGTCAAACTTCTGACCATCAAACTATGATCAAAAATTATTTTGCAGAACTTCTGAAAAATGTTAATATACTAGGGATCTGTTCTTTTCTGTTACAATGTAAAGAAAAAAGTCTTGCCATCCACCCAAAATGTTACTTTTGAGATCAGGGCATATCCGAAACGAAAAAATGTCCAGATGTTTCAAATTCTGTAACTTTCACTTTTAAGGATAAAATAGAAGAGAAAAACTCATTTTAAAAGGAACTGAATTCTCTATGACTTTAACAAGGAGGATATTGCTGTGAAACCAAGGGCTGAAATTCTAAAAGGCAAATTTAAAAAAAAAACCCAGATGCAATAAAGTAAAGTAATTTTTGAAAAAGTTTTGCTTTTTGCCAGCATATAATTTGAAAGCTTGTGGGAATAGAGTATTGGATAGAAATAATCACTCAGGCAATTTTGTCAGCTTCCATTTTGAGTACAATAATTGTTCTCATTCAGAATGGTAAAAAACAATGAAATCACAGAACTGCCATCTGAGAAAGTTACCTGTACAAATAATAAAGAAATAAAGTTTTACTGTGTTATTAATATGAAATATTTTTTTCTACAGTCATAGAAATATTATGAATGTTAGGTCCTGAATATTTGGAATACAGGTTTTTGATTTATTTCCTTTTGGTGTTTCATTGTACTTTAGTTGAAATGAATTGTAATTGTTTCTCCCTGCTTTTTTTTTAGCTAAAATGGAACGATCACATTTGCTATCTTCATCTAGTGGTCACGTTTATGATGGCAGTACTAATGACACCAATTCTAGCAGCCTTATGGAAGTGGCGGAAGGATTGGCATCAGTAATGCAAAGTAGCAGTGAGGAACGTATTGCTGTGGAAGTGCATTCACAGGAGCATTGCACATAAATTCTCTGCTGTGCTTCTGCACTCTCAAGGCAAAACACCAAATGCACACTAGGTGCTTGAAATTTTAAGGGGTTGCGAAGATTAGAGAGAATTCTTTAGTTGAGGTGTTGAAAAATTTTCAATTTTGTTTTATCCATCATCTGCTTCTTTTATTTTTTATTTATTTTTTTATGTTTTTAAAAGTATAAAGAAAACTAGTAGTACAATATTCTGTACTTCAGTACTCTGTGACAATATTTTTTTAGCTTTTTCCCAGAAGCAGTTGCACAAAATAATACAATCATGTCTCTGTGACAAATTTCGAAAAATTTTTTTGTTGTACATAAAGTTTTCAAACAATAACAAATGAAAACCAGTGCCAAATTAAGAAAAGGAATTAATTCTGAATGTATTAATGCTGGTGCGTGAGTTATTGCTCTTTATCCTGAAATATTACAAGTTAAATATACAAATGTTTTTGTACCAAAGGAAATTTTGTATTGAAGGTAAGAGCTTCAAATCTGATCAATTAATATGACTTTTCTTTCCCCCCCCCAAAGTTTATCTTTATATTAGCACTATTCAAGAAGCAGTTCTAGTATTTGGTACCAAACCACAAGATATATTTTTTTCTCTAATATGACTGTTTTCTAGTCATCATCCAAATATTTTTTGTAGAAGATGAAAGCATTCCAAAATTTAATTTGATAAGAGATAGTTTTTGGTATTCAGTTATATACTATTTTGTTGATTGATTACCAGGAAAAATGTAAATACAAGTGTTGACATAGTTGACATGGTTTTATTCCTTCTTTAAAAAAAAAGAAAGAAACACATTTTAAATTTTGTTAGTTGAACATGAGAATATGTTTATATTTCAAATGCAGTATTAAGTTTGA
This sequence comes from Acheta domesticus, assembly GCA_031308135.1. Lineage (NCBI taxonomy): Eukaryota > Metazoa > Arthropoda > Insecta > Orthoptera > Gryllidae > Acheta > Acheta domesticus. The sequence continues at coordinate 106,688,395 of JAHLJT010000631.1, read as the reverse complement.
TTAACATAAATGTAATATAGCTAGAAACAATCAATTTGACAATTTATTTTTGCTTTGGAATTATTTGATTTGTTGCTTGTATCACTTATTTTTTCAGTTATCAATAGTCACTTCAATTAAGGGACCTGATTATGAGTTATAATGTTGTCTATTCCATGAATGTCAAGATAATTTTAAAAATTGTTTGTCAAGAAGGAATTATTCTTTTTTATGTCTTTATGAGAATAGAAAAGATTATTTTTTCATGGAATACACAGAGTCAAGTAGTACTTCTGATATCAAAGACTGATAAATATACTCAACAACTTTATTCAGACCTTATTAAGGGCGATCTTGTTGTCAGAGTTGAGATTGTGTAAAGCAATAGAAACTACTGCAGTAAATGAAATGTTTGATAACTTTTATATAAATTAAATTAATAGAAATGTAATTCAGGTTTAAAAGTTACGGAATGTGAAAAGTTCGTCTGATAGGCAAAATGCAGGTTATTGTGGATTGTGGAAGCAATGCACAATGGCAAAAAAATCAGTGTATCATTATTTAATATTCACAGCAACATATATTGACATTTTTACGTTTTAAAGTAGTGTTACAATGTATATATTTATATGAACTGCATGGATTTACAATGTGAAACAGAAAAATATTGCTGAACTAGCAAGTTTGCAAGAACTATGCTTATAAAAAAATGTTTCAAAAATTTGATTTATAATTTTTATATTAATTTATATGATATACAATCTTGATAAATCTAAAAGTTAGAATAATTTATGTTTATGTAGTTGAAAAAAGTAAAGATGGTATCATTTCTAATTTTACATTTTATAGTTTTTGACTCCTACCAAGAAGCCAATGAGAGCAAATCTGCCATTTGCCACAGATATGCCATCAGAGCTGAGGGAAGATTTATATAGGTGTTAAATTTATATTTTCAGCTACAGATAGCACACGATGTCTCTTATATCATTAGTTAGGTTTCTAACTAATAGTTTGAAATAAAGTATATTTTTTTCTTGTGTGTTCAAAATTACAAAGGGAATTTTAGGCAGCTATAGTGTGAACAACTAGTATACAGAGGTTGCCTAGATACAAAATTTCATATTATTAATAAATATTAATGTTATTTGGGAACCAGGAGTTATTTAACAATATATGCTTTCAATTTCAATTATTTGGTAGGTGTAGTCAGTTTATGTTCTGTTGTCATTGTTGTTTTGTTTTTTCCCCTCCAGAAATCAAAAATAGTATTATGACAAAAATCCATTTTCAATTTGCGAAAAAAATTCAAAATGTATCAGGTTTTTATTTATTTATTTTATTTTATTTTTTCTCCAAAAAGATACAATATATGTGAACCTTAAATCCTAAACAGATTGAAAAAACTTTCTATTGCCCCCCCCCCCCGCCCTAAAAAAATAAGGTTGAAGATATTTTTACAGGGCGTTAGAGAAATTAAAAATATGCCAGCAATTTCTTAAAAATTCATGGTGGCAGTTTTTCTAAGCCTATATGTGATTGCAATGTAAGGGTTAAAAGAAGTGATGTTTAAACGCAGCTATTGATGTGACCTAAGTTAAAATCTCCCTTACTTTCCAATTACAGTTATAATGAATAGACTTAGATGGTCGTTAAATTTTTTTCCTTCTAAGATATTGAAACTTGTGAGAACAAATGATCTTGATAATAATTAGAAAAACAGCACTCTCCTCAGCTTTTATTCTGTGTTTTCTCTGGAAAAATATTTTTAAAAGGCAAGGAAAGTTTCATCACATTAAAACATTCTTGAAACACTATAAAATATAAACTTAACTTCTATCCAATTTCTAATTGATAAGAGAAATTGTACTAGTCAGATGTATTTTGAGGAAAAAGTGATAAGATCTTTTATAATCTTTCTTAGCTTTTAAACTTTAATTCTGTAGAGAACATTTGTGAAAATTCATTGGCTCTAGTAACTATTGCATTATATGGAAGAAGTCAAGCAACTGAAATAAGTGTTTGATTGATTCTCTCAGAGGTGGATCCATGGCCCTCTTGCCACTGTCCCCCAAAGCCACTATGTTTTTGTAATTTTAGTTCATTTTTTTTAAAAATAATTACCACGTTGATCACATTACAACTAAAGGTATATTCCCATTAAGAATGTACATATATTTTTGTGTCAAGGTAACACTTATAAAATAATTTATTATTTCATAAGAATTTATTGGGGAGGGCCCAAACTGAAGTTTACCACCCACCTCCCAGTTCTGCCACTACCAAGAAATACTTTCTAGCTCATCCCAATTCTCTTACAATGTATAATCTATTTACTGGAAACAATTGCCTATTTTTAGTTGCAAGCGTTTCTTCTTTTGTTCAGATATATGATACATCATCTTATGGATTTTTGTATGATGTATATATGGAAAAAGTATATCACAGTTGTCACTGGTGGTAGGGAAGAAGTCTGGGGTGTAATTTCCCCTAATATTTTCAAGTTCATACAGTAGTTTCATTCTGATCTCATTTTTAACTATTAACCTAAACGATTTAGACAAGCCTAGACTATCTCCCTATTAGTGTGCTTTGGGACAGATGTGAGATGGCACTGCCAGTGTAAGCAGATCTTTGGTTCCCTTCAAAATCTGAAAGCATTTTTAGTAACAAAAATGATTGAATAATTTATTAACTGCTACACATTAAGATTTACTAACTGTGAAGGTAAGCACTGTCTCATCATAGACAAGCCAGTGTCAGTCTCAGAACAATATTTGATTCAGTGTTAGAAAATTATAGTATATGATACATGTTCAGATAATTTAGTATGGCGTATTTCATATCATAGCAGGCTATGGTCGTTTATAAAAGACTATTTTTTCATGTTGAAAAGTTTTCTAAGTTAATTTTTATGATTTGAATATTCAATTTATGAAAAGCTGTGACACAAGTTGACCTTTATAAGAAAGTGCATGTACTTTTTTGAATTCATTAAATACATTGTGGCTTAAATTAAAATTCCAGGCAGCTCTACCACCACCTTTGATGTCCCCCCTGAATATAGTGCAACAGGAAAGTCTCTCCTCACCAACCCGAGATGATGGTTGCCACCACAGTGGTCCTCCACCCTCAGATTCACTGTCCTGCAGGGCGGTACTGTCACATGGTTGTCCTCCCACCCTTTCCCTTCCTAGACTGCTTCTGCGCCACCCATCAGACAGTGAGGCACTGCTTGGTGCTCATGATACAAACATAATTTTTGTTGATAAGCATGGTGTCATTGCTGAGAAACTTTCCTGCTGCTTTGTATTATATGCCAGAGACACCAGTGGCGATTTTTATATATGATATGTTTTAGATTATCAAATAATTCTGACAAACACATGTTGAAAATTGTACGCATCAGCACATCTTGCATTTAATTGTGAAGATTTATTATCTGAAGGTATCATTGTATTATAAAAATGTATCAATTTTTGGAAAATGTTCTAAAATGCTACTGATGAATGTGATATTTCCTTTTCTTATTTCTCTGCTACAGTTGTACCTATATTCATAATGTATCTGTTACTTATTGAAATTGTTAGTGAAATAAATTAGGAAAAACTGCTTCAAAATAATTTGTGTGAAATTCTAACTATTAAGTTAACTTGTATGTTTTATTTTATTTTGCTTTTTTATGGCATAGTGAATAGTGGCTCTTTTGAATAAAATATTGCTTTTTGTTGAATTTGCAGCTCTCTTGGAAATAGTAGTAAGTTGAAAACATGTATATATCTGTGTAATTTTGATGCAGTTAAGATTATTGCACAAAGTGAATACCATGTTTATGTGTTTTGTTGTTGAATTTTGTTTTGTTATAAAAAACAAGAAATGTCACTTTGTAATGGTACTCTCCATGTGTAATATAGAGGTACTTTTGCTTTTAAAAGTACCTTGAAATGGTGATGTGTGTGGGAATTGTTTAAAATATTGTGTTCATTGCGCACTTAATATAGCTTTATAATTGTTACTGTACACCATGAAGTGTTTTATATAAATGTATTACCTAAATGAAAAGGATGTACGTACAATGAAATTTGTATATGCCCAAAATGTCTTTTCTAGTATCTGTACCAAAGAAATGTTACCATGGACTATAATTGTAACAAATTTTAGATTTCATAAATTCTGTGCACTTTGTCAGCATGTTGTTTTCTATTACCCTCTGATATCCTTTCTTAAATGATAAATTGTTTTTTTCATTTTCAAGTGATTTTTTCTGATAAAAGTGTTGATGAAGAAGCAGTTTTTTGTTTAACTGCATGGGTCCTATAATCCCATGTCTCTTGGTAATTCATTTTATGTTATATTACAAAACATAAGACATGAAAATAAGAAAATAAAAATTAAGAGAATTGATTTAAAAAATTGCTGTTTGATTTGTAAAGTAGTTTTAGAAAAATGAAAGATCTCAAAATGTTTTACATTATTAAATGAAATGGTTGAACATGTAATTTTTTATGATCTTTAATAACTGTAATGTTTAATAAATGTTTCTGTTGTTTTTTGCTTCAAAATATTGTGTGAAAGTTATCTTCAATGAAACAGAACTATGTTAAAATGCCTTGATTCTAATAATACACAGTTTTGTAGATATGTTATTGAAATTGAATTTCTTTAATAAATTGGTAAGCATGCATTGAAATGGATTATACAGAATGTCCAAGGAATTAAAGAAAACAGTTATAAAATAGCATAAAGAACAATTGTTTTTAAAAATCAAATTAATTTAATAACAAACAAAATTTCTTCTGAGCTTGAGCAAACTGATATCACATTTCCATTGAAACTAAAACTAGTGGTGCTACAGAATGGCACACACTTTCCAGTTTCTTTTTCTATTTCCTTGGGTCTCGGTTAGCTACTCATACTTGCCACATACTCTTGCCAGCTGCCATGTATCGTCACACACACTACATTTTTTTGACATTTTCTTGATTTTTCGCTTTCCTGGTAGTAGAACGGAATATTAATTTTAGAATATTAAAGAACACTAAAACCTCGACCTAAATGGCAACTTTCTTTGAGAAATTTGGAGTGGTTTTTAAGAAAATGGCATTTAAGCATTACTAAAAATGCAAAATTTGACACTCTTTTTCACAGAAATTTTTTAGTTTTCCAAAAAGTCATTTGAAGCATTTTAACTTTCAAATACAATAGTTTAAAAATTGCTGGAAATGTGCTTATTAATGTTGTGAGAGATCTTTAAAAAAATTACATTTTTGTAATTTTTGCAAAAACCAAAAAATACCCCAAATTGAACTTTACGTCATAATAAAGAGTGTAATTAGCACTATCTGTTAGACAAGTTTGAAGAAATTTTTTCATGCCATTTGTGAGAAAATGGCGATTGAGCGTTTCTGAAAATGGGGAATTTTGAGCTAGTTTTCACAGACAATTATTCAATTTTTGAGAAACTTTATTTGACATTATTTAAAGCACATGTACTCATAAATATAATAATGGGAACAAATTGCCGCTAAATATTAACGACGTTAGAGACAAGTCAAAAAAATTAAATTTTTTAAAGAAAAGAATAGAGCAATATGGTGTTAATGTCATCTCAAAGAGTACATTTAGCACTATCCCTACCAAAAGATCAAAGAAAATATTTGTGCCGTTTTTGGGAAAATCTTGTTTTTGTAATTTTTTTAAATTGCAAATATTGCGTGAAATACTCTGCAAAAATTACTAAAATTTTCAAAAAAATGTACATGACCTTAATGAAAGAACTCACTTTGGACAACAAATTTTATTGAGACAAGAAAAATCTCTATCTTCAAGATTGTAGTTCTAGGAAGACGCCGAAAAAGTTTCAAACTTTTGCAATGTTCGAAAATTCAGAGTTATCTGAAAATCGGACATATGCCACCTTAATAAGTGTATTTTACTCTATTCTATTTTTCGGTTTCCTAATGGTAGAACGGAAATATGAATTTTAAAATATTAAAGAACACAAAAACTTAGTCATAAATGGCAATTTTCTTTGAAAAATTTGAAGCCGTTTTTAAAAAAAACACGTTTAAGCGGTATTAAAAATGCGAAATTTGAAGCTCCTTTTCACAGAAAATTTGTGAGTTTCCGAAAAACTTCATTTGAAGTCATTTGAAGCACTTTAACTTACAAATATAATAGTGTTTACAAATTGCTAGTAATGTGCATATTAAAGGTGTGAGAGATCTTTAAAAAAAATTACATTTGTGAAATTTTTGCAAAAACAAAAAAGAATACCCCAAATTGAACTTTACGTCTTATAAAAGAGTGCAATTAACACTATCCGTTTCAAATGTTTTAAGAAAAAATTTGGAGTAATTTTTGAGAAAATGGCGTTTGAGCATTTCTGAAATGCGTAATTTTGAGCTAGTTTTCACAGAAAACGGTTGAGTTCTCGAGAAACTTTACTTGACATTTTTAAAGCACATGTACTCGTAAATATAATATTGTGAACAAATCGTAACTGCTCTAAATATTACCGACGTGGGAGACAAGTAAAAAGAATTACATATTTGTAATTTTTGAAAAAAAAATAGATATATGGCAATTATGTCATTTCATGGAGTACATTTATCCCCAAATTTTGAAGAATCTTTTTCAAAATCTCACAACTTCGAATCCCCACCAAAAGTGTAAAGGAAAAAATTGGAGCCGTTTTCGAGAAAATCTTGTTTTCGTCTTTTTTTTTAAATTGCACATATTGCACGCAATACTGCGCGAAAATTTCTATAATTTTTTTAAAAAAAATATACATGACCTTAATGATAGAACTCATTTTGAAGAACAAATTTTATTTGAAGGAAAAATATTTTCAATTTTGTACTTGTAGGAAGACACCGAATAAAATCAAACTTTTGAAATTTTCGAAAATTCAGAGTTATCCGTGAAAATGAGACCTATGCCACCTTTATAAGTGTATTTTACATTACACTTACAAAAAATTTAAAGAAAAAAATTGGAGTCGTTTTGAGAAAAGTTTGAAAATGTTCGGGGGGTTCATGTAAAGTATCCCCAAATTTTGAAGAATCTTTTTCAAAATCTCAAAGCTTCGACTCAAATCAGATCGACCAGGGAATATCCATTTTGGAAGAAATCGTACTTATGGTTTAGGCGCTAGCAGTGGCGTAGCGTCAGGGGACGCTGAGATGCTGAGCATCCCCGTATATAAGAACCTTAAATACTGTATTGATAATCTTACAAGTGGTCTGTTGAGCGAAACACTTTTTGTATTAATTTAAAATTGATTTCCTATGATTGAATTCGGCGGGCTGTTGAAGCTGGCCTCTGATTGGTGGGAAGCTAAAATACTTCAGCGTCGGCCGCCAGATTGCGACGAGCAATGACGCATGCGCAGATGGCGAGGTCCCCCTCTCCCCTCTTCACCCCTGGCCCAGAGAAACCCGACTGCTTTACGCTAGCGTCTACTGCGGAAAGAAGCTCGTTTGTGCACGAGAGCGCAGCACACTTCAGGCGTTCAGTAAATTATCTTTCTCTCTCTCACTCGGGAGTCCCGGCTTGGTCATGGGTACAAACTGTAGAAATAGTGCCTGACTACTATTTCTTAATTAATATCCAAGAAATTGTATTATCTCTTAAATAGATTACATATTATTTAAGTCTGCAATGTATAAATTAACAAATAGTCTTATTGCCATTCGCGTATAAGAATTAAAGCTGAGCCATTGTATAATTTGCTTTCAAGACATCGGCAGCCCTGACTGCTGTGAGGATTTTGTGGGAAGCGCCTACACCGTCGTAAGCAATCGAGATCGTGGAAGTAGTCCCAGTGTATCTGCCTTGTGTTGCGTTCGCCTGTTAGACGAAGTAGTTGATAGTGACATTTTGTGTGTTATTGTTGAGCATCCCCAAACGTGTGAGTCACGTTACGCCACTGGGCGCTAGTAGTGTTCACAGACGGACGGACGGACGGACAGACGGACGGACAGACGGACGTTTTCCTTTCAATTGTATTTTCGGTATCGAGGACCCACAAACGAGGGATTACGGCTACACCACGTGTTAGGGGATTTTATTGTAGCGTCGTGGCGCGCTAAAACACGGAGACAAACACGTGGCAGACAGTGGCGTAGCGTCAGGGGACGCTAAGATGCTGAGCATCCCCACGTGAAATATTAAACAAAGAAGCCTAAATATTGTATTGATAATCTTCCAAGTGAGTGAAACACATTCAGCGAAACACGTTTTGTATTAATTTTGAAGTGATTTCCTATGACTGAATTCCGCGCGTTTATACAAGCTGGCCTCTGATTGCTTGGATGCTAAAATGCTTCTAGCGTCTGCCGCGAGGTTGCGACGAGCAACGACGCATGCGCAGACGGCGAGGTTCTCCCCTCCCCTCTTCACCTCTGCCCCAGGATTCTCGAGTCCCGAAAAGCTAGCATAAGGATACGGGCAGCAACGGCTGGTGAGAAAGCACCGTGTGAGAAAGGCTTATGAGAGCAAGTTGCTCGTTTGTGCAAGAGAGCGCAGCACACTTGAGGTTGTCAGAGAAATATTTTTCTTTCTCACTCGTGATTCCGTGCTCGGTCATGAGCACAAACCGTAGATATAGTGCTTGCCTACTAATTCTCAATTAATATCTAAGAAGTTGAATTCTGACTTAAATATATTAAATTTTATTTTGGTTCGAAATATATCAATTCACAAGTGATCTCAATGTCAACCGCGAGTGAGAACTAAAGCGGAGCTATTTCATTATTTGCTTTCAAGAAGTCTCCTGACATAAATCTGTTGAAGTAGTGTAACATTTGTTTCAATAACTTAGATTCTAGAGAACATTAAGAATAATGATGTCTTCAGTTCGCATGATTGTTGAGCATCCCCAGACACATGAGACACTGCTACGTCACTGGTGGCAGATGGCCGAATGTTTAACAAAGGGCGCGGAACGATGACGCACCGGGACTTTCCGTCCAAGCGTGGACTTGGCGTGGTACGGCGGAGGCAATGGGGGAGGCGGGTAGCGCCGAAGGGACCTATATAAGGTCCACGAGAATCAATGCCTCTCTTGATTCTCAGTAGGTCGGCGGCGGCAGGTTGCGCGTGGTTGTGTAGTGGTGCACGAGGGCGAGGGGCCGGCAATTCATTGTCGTAATTAACGAGACATGCATTAGGTCTCAGGGTAGAGCGGTGCTCCGCACAGGGGAATATTGGTTGTATGTTGCGGTGTGGTAGCCTTTCGGTAAAGTATCTCTCCTAGCAGTGGGTTCTATTTATTTAGTTAATTGTAAGCAGTGCAATTTGTTATTTGTGAGTCTAGTTTATGAATAAACTTCCTGTTCTTACAACCCACTCTCGTCTGTGCTCTTATTACACTCGTATGACGCCACATTATTTTCTTAATTTAGCAATTGGTTTTATCCACTTTTTGTTATCAGCGCTCGGCTATGAATTTTTTCCGCCGAGAATTCGCCGTTTTTTCGCGCAGCATTACATAACAATCCCTATACTACGTATATTACTCCGTATATACGTATGTATACGGAAAAGTAAAAATGAGATCACGCTTTTAAATTGGAGTGCTGCAACAGCACATATGTTCTCGCATTATTAGAAACAGTTACGTAATACTTAAATACTGCAATTTTTGACCTCCTAACGCTTCAGCCATCACTTGAAAAAGGCCAATTCAACCAATTTAAACGAAGTCCCTTCGTTTATTTCGGTAGACAAGAACACTAGACATTTCTTACTTTTACAAATGAAACAAACATGAATAATTTTAACTGTTACAATATTTGTAGTAAATTGTGTATAAAAACAAGAATGATTTTACACAAGCTTGCCTTGACCGAAATGAGCTTCCAATTTTTGAATACCGTAATCAGCGGTCAAAAGTTTTTTAAAGTAAAAGAAGTGTATTAGTTAGTTCTACCAACACCGCCAGGAATACAAGGCCTGTCGACGCCCTGAGAGTCTGTACGTGACGTCACGACGACAAGGCCATGGTCAACGCCCCCGAAATTACATTATTACATTAAATTACAAATTTATTCGAAACTACAGTTCCCACCCTGTGCCTCTATTTTCAACCCTGGTAAATCCACAAATTCAAGAATCAGAATCCGTTCCCGTTTCCTTGAAGATGATTTTCGATCTCCATAGACCAGACCTGCACCGCATTTTGCACTTTCACTGACCTCAGGAGCTGCGTGTGGGCAACTCGGGTGCAAATGAGAAAATCGATGAAGGGTGGGGATGAGACCCAATGTAGAAGTGGGGACCACCAATCAGAATGCACAATTCGAAAGATAGCGCGTAAATTTTAAGAGCAATCGGCAAGAACATGTCGGTAATATACAGTTCAAGTAATATTTTCTTTTGTATTATATTGCAAATGTTTGTTCTCGGTATATGACAGGGCGAAATATGAAACTACAATGAATTGTACATATTAGATTTCGACACCAAGTATTATAATTGCTTGTAGGGCTTATAATGTAATTCGCTTTGCTACGATGTAATCACAAATTTAGTGTTGTGCTAAACACAAAATTTTGATACTGAATCGTTTTTGTTTGATGATGACAGCAATAAACTATTTTATATTAACTATGTCTAATTGAATAAGACGGTTCTCTCAAAGCAAAAACATATTGTTCTTGAAAAAAATCAGATTTATTTTCTGTTATAATTTCTGACAAGGGTATAGAGTCGTTTACGACATCCTATAAGAATATAAAGCTCTTTGCATTCTATTTAACCAATACCCACGATTATCTTATGATTGCCCGTAACATATCGGCACAGAAGTTTGCTCGTTGATCTCTTTTATTCAGTTTCATAATGGGAAAAATGGTCACAAATGTGCCATTAAACATTACCCTTCTTGGAATTGCCACATATTTTATTTTATGTCAGTCTTGATGTGAGAGATTACTCTCCTGACTTTGTTCATTTTTCTATGATTTGGAGATTAAAACATTCCTTGTGAACAATCAATTATTAAATTGCAATTTTGTGTTAGATAGAATTAAATAATATTTTTTTCTTATAATATTAAGCAATAGCTTTAAAATATTGCTTAAGAGTCGTAATGAGCATCTTATTTTCTTAAAAAAAATAGAAATTGAAAATACATGCAGTGGTGGATACAAAGGTGGATATACAGTAGTGCCCAGAACGTAAACAGTGAATTATGACCCTGGTAACTTGAAATACTAAACATAATCCATTTAAAGCAAATGGGCAGTTAATTTTGAAGCATGGATCATTAGACGCCCAGGCATTCAATCTACGCGCCGCGTCGTGCTGCGTCAGACTTCTCCCCTCCCCGCAAAGCTTCCTACTCCCCACTACTTGCACTTTCGGCGCTGCCACGAGCAGACGACCGGCTCCCAAGTGCAGAATGCCCGCGGGAGCAGGCGTTGTGCAGGTCTGCCATAGACCTTTAAACTTAGATCTATGAACAATAAATTTAAAATGCATATATTCAGAGCCTCTTAAAACAAAATCCAGTCAAAATCACTGATAAAATGGCTCAACAAGATACGCATAATCACCATCAGGTAAAAGCCACAGTTAGGTAATAGAAAAATAGCATAAATTAGGATAAAAATCCAAAATATTAATGTCATTGCATTAGTTTAACTCTGAAAAGCATAAGGGCTTCATTGTTGCTGGGTGTTGCCGTGTGACACGAGGCGGGGCTGAGCAGGAACGGACTGAGCCCAAAGAGCTAGCGGAAAGGAGGTACTGGACGAGGGGGTCGGAAAGAAGAGACGGATCGGAAGGCCAGCAAGGAACGGGCGAAGCAGAATAAGGGAAAAGAGCGAGGGAGCGGAAGAAACGAAAGGAGACGGAGTAGCGGCGCAGCAGACGGAGGTGGAGGGAACGAGCAGGCAGAGCGGAAGAAATGGGCGTGGCGGGAAGACTGAAGAAGCACGAGGTGCGTGATGAGCGGGAGGAACAGATATTGCGGAAAGGGCTTGATAGGGTAGGAAATGTTGACAGGACGTCCATGGTAGCCCGATGGGAGGGGGAGGGGAAGGAAGCGGACGTAGCGTTATGAGCGAGAGAAACATTTAGAACGGAATAGCCTGGATGGGAGGGGCGGAAGGTACTGGCAGGACGGCAATGGCATGCCAAGTAAGACGTGCAAGAGAGACAGAAGAAGTGTGAGAACAACAGCTAGGGCGGAAGGGGCTGAATGTGCGAGGCGGGAGGTTTCGGCAGGACGGCCCTGTCATTCCAGATAGCGCATTCCTGGAGGACGCAAGACGCGAAAGACGGACGAAGCGCGATGAGCGGGACGAAGTGATCAAGCTGAATAGGCTGGACTAGCGTACCCGTGTGGGAAATCTCGCATGCTACAACCCACACTCTTCCTTATTTTTCCATTTACATATTAAGCCTGTAATATATATATATATATATATATATATATATATATATATATATATATATATATTCTTCAAGGCCCTCTTATCCTTCGTCACTTGTTCTATATGCCACCTTGAAATAGATAACAATATAATACACTCTTCTCAATACAAACTATTCTTATTTAACTTTGATATCGAGCAAAGAGTGTGATCCGTCAATTCAATTGCATAGAATATCAATTAATTAGGAATTTCACGTACAGTTGCAGATTCTACAGGCTCTGAGCTGGTGGGGTAGAATCGAGAATCGTCGAACCAGCAATAATGTAAAAGAATGGTGAAGAAGATCGCATCCTGTAGATTACTCCTCCTGTAGATGTACTCAGTAGTGCATCTCCATTATTACTCCTGTAGATGTACTCAGTTGCCGAGTACTCAGGGGAAAAGAAGCCGCGAATTCAGCGAATCCACGAGAAATTAAAGTTATCCAGGTGAAAAAAATCCCATTGGTAGTCGTCCAGAAGTATGAGATCAGAATTAGTGGTCCAGAAGATTGTTCAGAAGAAATATCCAATGCTCGTTCATGATTCCACCCTTTCAGTAATATATTTCGCAATTGCCCGCAAATCTGCTGCTCGATACTTATATCGCGCCAGGTATATGAGGTTACTCTGTGAGTTTAGCTTTCTTTTCATATTGCAACTAAAAAAACCTGCTTTTTTTAAATATAGTTAATTGTTATGACGAAATATCTGGAAGGGCGTTTTACAAAGGTTTTCGTGAGAAAGTAGGCAGACGAACGCGAGCGCCGTATCACACGTTCTTACTGACACTGAGAGCTCCGCGAACGCCTATGATTAAGGTATAGAAAACATCGACAGAACATAGAACTTAGTGAACATCTATGTTGGATAAAGCGAAGTTCCCCTCTTTCTGGGGGAAAAACCAACAAACCACTTTGACGCCGGCAAAGAGTAATCTCGTATCCCGCAAACACCTTTCTCTTTCGCTCCTCGCGAGCTGACCATAGAGAGAAGCGCTGTGGCCGTTACGCAGGACAGATGTCGCTCGAGCATGCTGGCTTGTTTCATTTTAATCTTCCACGATCCATATGATCCTTTTATGTGCGGTGCTCACCAACGTTTGAGAGTACTGATGAAACAGTGCTGTGTGTATAGGGATGTGTATTTGTTAATTGTTATGTAAAACAGGTCATGTATCTCACTCTTCTTGATCACATACGGCCACGTGGAACTATTACTTTCAAACCTGTGAAAGTTTCAACTCTTTTGTGAGCCGTAAGATGTATTTGTATCAACCAAATTAACGTTGATCTTGTCCAAGCAACATCCGGAACTGGTCGAGTCTCCCAATTGGGGGCAACGTGCAAGTTCATGTGCTGGTGGAGGCAGTCTGGCTCATCGGGCCGGACAGCCATGTCCGGCCCGATGAGCCAGACTGCCTCCACCAGCAGAACAGCCATGTTCTCCCTCTTACAATGTCGGCTCGGTGTGGGTATTCCCTGCATTCTGAATCGTGTCAACACAGCTGGGAACTTCCAGGTAGTTTGATGTACCACTTTGTGACATACCATTTAACTTTAGTGTAGTAATTGGTAATTTAATGAGTGATTTGTCTTCTAATGTGTTTTTTATCTGCCATTTGTTTTTCAGTGAAATAACTTCCTATTTGATGAATGGATTATTTCACAATGTTTGATTTTGTGTTCCTAAGTTTGTATTACAAAAATCCAAATGGTCCAGCAAAGAAGGGAAAATATAATCTAATAAAATATACCATACGACTGCTATTGTAGCAAACTTATCATTGACATATTGAAAACCAATGTAAACGTATTCCAATTGTATTTATTAAACTTGTTGTTCTCATTTGGATTGCTTTTTTCCTGTGCCACTGGAGTGAAGGGAATGACTGCCCAAAATCCAATGTTTTTTCTTTCCTTACAGTCTACAAGATGATGGGCATTCAATTCCTTTCAATCTGTGATTGCACGTGAATGCTGAAAAAATCTATTTTAACACTAGCGACACCTAAAATTTACTTTTGCGGAAAGAAAAACTTGTTCTCTTTGAAGCAAAATCAGATATGCACTTTATTGCCTCGTCGATTAAAATTTTTGCTCGCAGTTGTTCTTGAATTCCTACGGGAAGACTTAAAGTAATGTGTAGTAATATATTGAGAGGAGTCACAAGATATTTGTTAAGTAAATTAAAATGTAATGGCAAAATAAGATCCTATATTTAAGGGAAAATTAGAAAAGAAACGTGACGTAGTGAGGATATACGAGACGCACATTTAAAAGAACAAGAATTTATGTTAAGTATTTACAATATATTTCAAAATAAAATTGAATAAATAAAAAAATAATGACAGGGCATTATTGGGAATGACAAAAGAACTTAGTGTAGTGCAATGAGAGAAGAACAGAACTAGCATCGAATATACTTGTAAAACAATGGATCTGAAGGAGGAGGAAGATTAACTATTGAATTTTCATGCAGAACGATTTGTGCCTCGAGGAAGGTTAGACATAGAGCCACGAGACGGATTAAACGGAACTGTACCGCCAGAGAGTACGTATGTAGAACCGCGAGTCGGATCAGACGTTATTATGATTAAGTTTTAGTGTGTAATAAATTAACTGAGTTGTGTGAAAAAGACAGTAGAATCGTAAATGATACAGGATATATAAAAATCACGATAAATAATGTCTATGATGACGAAATTACAAAAACTGTAAGTGCGGAAAACCAGAACGTGGAAGGATTTTAGTCGCTGCCAGGAGGACGACTTACATGGAGATCCAGGACAACGCCAAGAGTGCAGACGTCATCTAATCAGAATAGTGCACGTAACGTAAGTAATCGCAAAGACGTTCACATAAAATGCACAAGGCCAAGACTGTCGTAGTTTTACGAGTATTATTAAGTGAAATTGTTAGAATTAAAGTAAAGATGGCCATATTAAGATACGTCAGAGTAGATCAAAATCATCAAATGCAGTTACAACTTATTTTATTTGACATAAAATACCTTTCGATACAGCTGATGACTGATAAGACAGAAAAAAATCAAGTGCCAATCAACAAAACAGTTTCGTAGTGCGAAATTATTGATATTCATTACTCTCTTTTTAACTATATTGATCTATTGAGAATTTAAATTAATATGAACATTGATCCTCATCCCTCTATGAGATAAATAGTCAAAGTATAAATAAAGAATCCAAAAGGGGTATATAAAATTCAATTATTATTTTCGAGAAATATTGTAAAGTTTAAAGTATAAAAATCAATATTTGTACTTAAATCAGCAGGATTTAATTCAAAGACTGAGGTAGAATAGATATTGTTACACTACTGTAACATTTTCTGAATCACGTGTTGTTATTTCGAAGTATTTTTAATATCATGAGAATAGCCACCAAACCAAATTTTTACACAATTATTAAAAATTATTACCAGCCATGTTCTCTGAAGAGCTGTAATTTTCAGACTCACGAAAACGAGTAAATTATTACAGCAGCCCTGAGATATGTAAGTATTGTTGAGTATTTTAATAAAAACTGAGCGAGCCCAATTTTAAACTAAATAAAAGTATAAATAAGAAGGAGATAATAGTATTTATATCAAAATTACAGTAATAAATTAAAATGAGGAATTAGTGATATACTTTTTCAGTATTCACGTTAAAGTGTGACATTTCTTGATATATTTGAGAAAAAAATGAAATGTAACGTTTACATTAAGTTTCTGTTTCTGATAATTTTCAGATCACCTCTTTCAGAGACGACATTGTTTCGAACCTGAAGCTAAATACATTCTGTATGTAGCTGATTATTAAACTATATTATTAGGCAAAAGTTTAGTAACATGATAAGGTAATATGAAATGTAAACGTTTCAATAAAATGAAATTCATTGACGTAAAAGTTCAAAATCCTACGTATGTCTTAATGATTCCACACTTTTATTGTCTAATGCAGTCAGTTTCCCTCGGTCCTCCGCGGGTGGTGATAGTATTTACCGTCATCTCGATTAAATTTTTTGCTCCGCCACTGACGAAACGCCTTGACTCGCAAAGGAAACCGTGGCATCTGAGACGGACGAAAACAAATGACGAAGCTGTTGCGGGAAGTGCGTGGATCTCGAGCGCAGCAAAAAAGGAAAGAGGCCAAGCGCACGGGTCGTGCAACACTTTCTCGCTCTCCAGATATACCCGATAGTGGCCGGAAAATTGGATGCATCATTGCGCAAATATTGCTGAATAGCTTATTCGTGCGGATGTGGGATGCCTGCTTTCGACTTCATGTTGGAGAGCTCGTCATCAAATGCTGCGTTCAAGCTCCGAAGGGATCTTGTTCAGGATGTTTGCGAAATAACGTTATTAGGCACGAAAAAAATGTTCGCTTTTAGTTGGGAACTGTGGCGGGTAACGAGGGAAGGAGAAGCTGATGAACAATGAGCATCATATTATTTTAATTGTAGTATCCACTCAATGTACTAATGAATATTCAGTTTATAAATATGTATTTTGTATTTAAAAAAGATCGTATTAAATAAAAATGAACTGCATGTGTGATCATCCCAAAATGTTGCACAAACTTTAGTTGTATCACAAAATGTTACCAGAAATTATGCAACCCACAATGCATCTAGGCAGCTTCCACAATCCATCTAGGCAGCCGAGTGCTGGGGCGGCGGACGCATGGACAGGACGGGAGGGGTTGGCACGGGGGGGGCGAAGCCGGCAGAGTTGCGATTGTGGAGAGCGGGGCGATAGGGTTAAAAGATGGTTGTGTCTCGGGCAATGTAGGGTAATCAGACAGTAGATTATAAAAAATGTCACCAATTTTTTTTATGGAAAATCGAAATTGATAATTTATCACAAAAAGGAGAGTTTGAAAGAGAACGTTCATTGAGGCGTTGTTGTACTTGAAAATAGTTGTTACAACAAGGGCGAAAGATTAAATAAAAATGTTTTTTAAAGCCCCCTCCCTCCCCTAAGGACTGATGAATATAAGCCGTTCAAAGATTATGTTCGCTCCCCAGATTTCTGTAAATTGA
The DNA here is from genome assembly GCA_031308135.1 of Acheta domesticus. NCBI lineage: Eukaryota > Metazoa > Arthropoda > Insecta > Orthoptera > Gryllidae > Acheta > Acheta domesticus. The sequence continues at coordinate 106,670,951 of JAHLJT010000631.1, read as the reverse complement.
TCTTCTGAAGATTTTCCAAATTTTCCATCCATTTACTGACGGTTTTTCTTGTGGGACTTTGAGTTCGGGTGAGCAAAAAAGAAAACTTGTGGTCTTAAATTGTTACATACATTCATACATTTTTTAAATTTTGCCAATTTCCAAAATTCAAGCTGTTTAACGAAAATGAGACCTTTGCCAGTTTCGTAAGCGTTCTTTTCTCTATCCGAAGGGAAAAATTCATGCAAAAATTTGAAGTAGCTTATGAGAAAAAACTTTTATAAACTACATTAACTTCAAGCAGCAATTACCCGAAAATTACTCGTATTTATTAAAAAAATAGTGCATGGCCTTATTTAAAAGTTTTTAAGATCAGATTTCATTTAAAAAGCTAGAGGTGCTGCAACAGCGCTCTTTCTCGCTTTTGTATCTAAATTTGCAATTTTCGACAAATTCAGAGAGTTCAACGAAAATGAGACCTGCGCCATTCGAGAGCCAAGCGCTCCATATTCTATCCGTGAAAAAAAATTGAAAAAAAAATGGAAGCGTTTATTCAAAAACATTTTTTTACCGATTGCATTAATTTCAAGAATACAGAGTTCGTCGAAAAAGAGACTAGCGTCAATTTTTTACCTCGTATATTCAAACGAGGAGAAAGAGTAAAGCCATTTTTGAAAAAATAATGGTTTAAAAGAATTGCCGGAAAAGTCGCCGAAAAAGTCGCCGAAAAAAAATTGTTGCAATTTTCGAAACATCAGGTATTTCAATGAAAATTCAACATGCACTATTCTCTTAAGCGTCCTTTAGGCTCTCCGAGGACAAAGTCTAATCAAAACATTTGTAGCCATTCTGAGGCTTCTTGTAAATCCTCATAATCAAACTATCCGTTTCAAACTCATAGGGTCTTGAGTTCCTTTAAATTGATCGAGGGACATTCATTTTGATGAAAATCGGCTAAACGATTTTGACACTGACCAGGGGAGAAAGTAAAATATGAAAAAGATTTATACACTTTTTCGTTACTAGGGCCCGACAATAAGAGTTTTCTGTCATATGATTCCAAAACTTTCTCTTCTTACGAAGTAAGGGTGATGCCTGGAAAAGTGATCTCTGGGTCACAACCAGCGCCTAAATTGTTCCACCGATTTTCTCCAAAATTGATATTCGATCCAATCGATTTAAATGAAAGCCATGCCCTCTGAGTTTGGAAAGATATATTTTAATTTGTTAAGCTCAATATTGTGCATTTTGAGAAACGCTAATATACCATTTTCTCAATAACGCCACCGAAGTTTTTCTTTAAAGTTTTTGTGCTAAATGCAGAGTGTATAATGACAAACCCATTTTGTTCAGTTCTTTTGTTTATTTTAAATATTACTCATGTGTAATGATTTTAAGTATATCTCACGTTGTTAATATTTACATTACGGAAGTGTGTGTGTTATTTCATTTGTAAGTACAAGTGCTTCAAATAATTTCCAATGAAGTTTAATGAAAACTCAGACGTTTTCTGTAAAATGTGCTCAAAAATGCACATTTGTCAGAAACGCTTAAACAATTATTTTTTCAAAAACAGATTCAAATTTTTCCACGAAAATTTCAGGTTTTTCTTTTTTATAATATTTTTAAAGTCAAATTTCAATTTTACCATTTGAGGATCGAAATCATGAGAAGAAAAATGCCAATTAGGCGGCAATAGATGTCAGCTGGGAAGAGGGTGAGGAAAAACCGGAAAGCTAACTCAGACAAAATAATTTAGAAAACTAACTAGTACGAGAAAGTCTGTGTTAATCTGTAGCACCACATGTAACTTCATTTATTAAATTAGTACTGAAATCAGCTCTTACATCTCATTTCTCTCGTAGCTTATATTGTTTAATATTCTCGGAGCCGAATCTCATCAACTTTTACATTCTCTCATTTACCTCCTGGCCAAAACCCTTGAGTAAAATATACACTACTGTTTGTGGAAATTGCAACACCAAGAACGAATGGATCTAGGGAAATGATATTCAATGTACTGTGCACCCATGCCACAGGCACTACTTTATTTCATTTGCAGTACCATCAAATACATGGATACATGCCAAGTCAGTAATTTGTGAAGCCACCACGCGCATCCACAAGAGCCTGTACACGGCGCGGCATTGAGCTAATAAGAGTCTGTATCGCTTCTTGTGGCAGGTCCTGCCATGCTCCTTCAAGCCGCGTCCAGAGTTCGGCGGTGGAAGCTGGCGGAGGTGCCTGGCGGACCAGCCTCTGGGAAAGCATGCTCCACACATGTTCAATCGGCGACATGTCAGGTGAACGAGCCGGCCACGGAAGGAGCTGTATCTGGTGTTCATGGAACACACGTTGCACGATGCGAGCGATATGGGGTCGCGCACTGTCTTCCTGGAATATCGCTCCAGGCGAACGTTGTACGAAGGGCACGACCTCCGCCCTCACGACTTCCTCGATGTACCGGTGGGCGTTGAGATTTCCCTCAATGCGGAGAAGGCGGGTCCGTGAGTGGTAGCAAATGGCACCTGTCACTGTTTGTAGCCTCTCCAAGGCGCCTCTATTTATACCCGAACATGGTGCGATAAGCCGTCCCTACGTTGCAACCACGTGACTGGCGGCGTTGTAAATGTAATCACCTGGCGATCTCAATGTCACAAACTTATCCACGAAATGCGATGCGTTCAATGCCGCTCCTTCGCGGTGTTGCAATTTTCACAAACAGTAGTGTATTTTAATTTCAACACTTGTGATTAATGTGACTGCTTTAACGGTATCTTTCTCTTTTAATTCAGAGCGCAGGAACGAAATTTCGCGACTTTAATTTAATAGAGAACCTAGCTTCAAACTGATTCTCTATCAAGGATCGCGTTTATAATTAATCCCCATTTGAAATATACCAAACATATATTTTTGCTTCTTTTCAGACGAATAGGCATTTTTAGACCCTAAAAATGTGATTTCTTGATATCTTAAAGTCATGAAATGTGTTCATTTTTACTTGAGTTGTCTACCTCAAAAATCTGTAAGAGGCATTTGCCTAAAAATTCTAATTCTTAATCAATAATGACAACTAATGATAATATGAAATGTAAGTTTTACGACTTACATTTGTTTCCTGAATCAACTATTGTTTTCTACAACCTTTTGATTCTCCCCTAAAAATAAACCCGTTAACCTATGTTGGTCAAGGTAATTGTCTCTTATAAAGACGAAAAACTTCGGAAACACTAACTTCGGGAGTAGTAGACCACCCACACTAGCGATCACTCCGCCTACTGTCTCCCACTACGGTGGGAATCTACGGTGTCTACGTCCCCATCTTCGCCTGCCATTGCCCTCATCTCCGTCACCGCCATCTACAGATACAACACTACTGCTTCCACCATGCCCAGTTCCCATTTCCCAAACCACAATCCCCTACCCATCCGCCGCCGACTCTTCCCCCCTTCCCTGACTACCTCTACCGCCATGGGAGCCATCATCGAGAGATATCACCGCCTCCTCCGTGTCCCTCACTACCTCCGAAGTCCGTCAAAGTCACCATCGCTAACGCTCACGCCGCCGCCTCATACCCCTGGTCCACCTCCTCTTCCTCCGTCGCCATCGCCGACGCCGACATCATCAACATTTGCAATCGCCGTCACTGTTACCGTCGCCGTCACAATCGCCAGCCCCAGCGTTATCGCCATCGCCAGCCGCATCACCATCACCACCGCTACTACCATCACCGTCAATATCACCATCGCCAGCGCCAGCGTTATCGCCATCGCCAGCCGCATCACCATCCCCACCGCTACTACCATCACCGTCACCATCACCATCGCCATCACCATCATCATCGCCGTCACCATCGTCGTCACCATTGTCGTCACCCTCGCCATCACCCTCGCCATCACCCTCGCCATCACCCTCGCCATCACCCACGCCATCACCCACGCCATCACCCACGCCATCACCCGCGCCATCACCCTCGCCATCACCCTCGCCATCACCGTCACCATCGCCCCCACCATCGCCACCTCCTCCGCCTCCTGCCTATGCCGCCGATCCCACCGCCGCCACCGTCGCCGCCTCTGCAGCCGCCTCTGCGAGCCGCGATTTGCGTGATGTAGTAGTACGTTACCTCAGCGGGACTCGGGGTCAAGGCCTCGCGGCGTGCGACGATGAAGCAACCGCGCCGGAGCCACTCCAGTTCACAGACGCGACCGCCCCGCCGCGCCGCGCCGCGCCACGCCGCGCAGCGCCGCGCTACGCCGAGCCACACAGTGAGCGGAAGCGCGCGGACGGAAGGGCGTAAATTCTGTGTTCTTGAGTTCATCAGCCGGTTGCTTAAGAGCGACAACCAGATTACGTCAGCCCAATTTCTCCACTCCCTACTCATTTCTCTTTATGTTTTTTGCTCCTTGCATGTTACACCCAGATGTCCTCTTCCTCATTTTCCGTGTATCCGAAGACCTTGCTTCACACATGATCATGCCTTTTTAATTGTTTTCCTTCAGTCACAAATAGAAGTGGTATGTATTCTACTTCCTTTCTAATTAACTTACATCCCACCATTCCAGTGCCTCTGACTGGGAGGTCCTAAGGTTCGAGTCCTGACGGAGGCGGGAATTTCGACAAGCTAAAATATCATGGCTAATTCAGCAACTGCCTGGAGGAGAATTCTAACTGCCAACTTGTTCCGATTGCCAGTTTTCCGTCATTTCTCCGATCAATACCACGTAAATGTCGAAGCAGTACCGTAACAAACGGACCAGGGATCGCGCGCGATATTTCCTTTCACTTCCTTGATCTATCTTCACCCCTCACACACACTTTTGCTTACATGCACTGAACGACTACACATGTCGGGAACTTACGGATTGTTCCATCAGGGGATGTGCCCCTCTGAAGGGAGTACCTAGAGGGAGAAAAATCCTCCAAGACGACGTGTAGGATGGCGTCGGAACAGACTATCCGCGAGGGAAGAATTCCGCTACCTCCCATGATTACACATGCACTAAAGTTACGTGATTAATGACCTTGACGCGCCAGGAAACACGAAATAATCAATCAATCTTTCTTCCCACTTCGTACCTCCGAGTTTTGTATACCGTTCTTCTCAAATACATCATTTGTACGGTCTACTTTCCTGCATTTCTTGTAAGGAGAAGGCCCTTTCTATTCCATACGTGAGAGTGGATATGTGTTCTGATTGTTTAAATTGCATTCTTGTTCCAATTGATACTTTTTTTTCATATTGTGCTGACACATTGTGATGTGACATTGCATGTACTCGAATCATCGGTTCGAGTTGAAAAGGCAAATGTTCTAGAACTGTGTAGAATTATCATACGATCCCACACACCCCACAGCCAGGCTGTCAAATACTATGGGGCGCAATGTGGTCAAAATGTTAATGTTAAATTCAATTAATATACAAATCGATTGTATCTTCAACCCCTATAAATAAGTTGATAACTCGTGAACTCTAAAAGTGTGTATTTTACAGGAGAACAAAATATCTTAGCATCCTGTGATTATTTGAATACTGTGAACTTACGAGTATTTGATGTTAATAATCAATGAAATCGAATCACGGTTGTAGCATGCATAATGAGGCATCTCGACCCTTTTACTTAAGGTTTATTATGATTTTATGAAATTTACGTTACGTTCATATGTATACATGCACTCATTACACAACAAGAAGAAATTGACTCATTTGATTACACACAAATGCATATAATAATTAGGAAAATGCCGAAGTACAATTAACTCATTCTCAGCAAAAACTTGATTTAACACCTTCACTAGGGTGAAAGGTATGTTGATGTCAAGTAAAGAAGTGAAACTTGAGACTGAAACACTACAGAAAACTGTTGATAAAGTGTTTAATTACGTTTTCTGCAAAATCACATTTATGGGAATTGATATATTTATTGTTGGTGTACAAAAAATGGACCACATCAAAAAACTGTAATTTAGTAATGAAACCTTTTCTTTTCTGAGAAGCCATTTATTTAGCGGCCAAAGACAGTTTCTTACTCCAAATACTATACATTGACTAGTGAAATACCTGCATGAACTTTTTACTACCTAAAATAGTATTTGTCTAAATATATTTCACCACTCAATAAAACGACAGCGAATTTTGAGATACGTTACTTTCCTTGTGCACCGACATATATCTCCAGTACTTCAAATTCGGGTCTATTGTAGTTTCCAGGTATGATATAATAATAATAATAATAATAATAATAATAATAATAATAATAATGTCTTTATTAATGGCAAAGCTCAGGCAGGGGGCCTGCTCTTCCGCCTAACCACTGAATCTACATTAATACAGAGTAGTAACATTTTAAGAGGGGGCAAGCTGTACATTTACATCTAGGAGATCAAAACTAGGGACCATCTCGCCATACACCTTAAGCAATTCGGGTAAACCCAGAAAACCTCAATCAGGATGGCGGCTTATGGCCGAACATTATCAAAACGATGCATTCTAGATTACTAGTGAGATGAATTTTAGATCATTGACGAATTCAGTTTCACCTTTAAAGGATTAAAATTGAGATGTATACAGAAAGCATGCCGCGATTGAATAGTTGGCAATGACTTGCTGCAGATTTTACTTTCACGATAAAATATGTGAAACGATATTGACTCTTTAGGACAAAATATTTTTTTAGTCATACGCATTGCTTGGCTCAGAATTTTGTAATTGAAAATTCATTTTATTGAATGTGAAAAGTTTTGTGAGTTTTTGTAGTGTGATATGTCACCTAAATCACCCATGCAAGATATACTAATTTTAAATGTAATTGTCATCAGCACTGTAATGTGTTTAGTTAATGAAAATACAGATTTATTGTGCTTCTATAAAACAAAGTAAGTAAGAATACTTATCGCATCGATATAGTGTTGTCACACAAAAGAGTTGGTTAATTCTCCTCGAAGTTCAGTGCCAGTAAAATGCATCGGTCGGTGAAAGACCACAATACAATGATTTGTAGCATGATTTGTACAATGATTTGTTCAGAGCAACTTTGTTGTGGAGAATATATTATACTAAGTAGTACTACAGCAAAACTTAACAATTGCCAATACTCACGAATTTCAGGTTAAGTGGTTAGGCTGAAAGACAGGTAAGAGGGCCTGGTTATTCAATTTCATGATATAGGTGAGAGTGAGAGAGAGAGACAGATAGAGAGAAGCCTGGGTGAGAGAGCCCACTGTGTCAGGGCGGCTGGCGGCTCGGCCAGGCTGGCTGGTTACGTCAGAGGCGGGCGAGAGGCCGGGCGGGCCCCGTCGCCCCGGGCGACGCCGCAGAGCCCAACCCGCTAGGCAACCGGCGGCGGGCGAGCGGGCGAGTGGGTGAGCGGGCGAGCGGGTGAGCGGGCGGTGGGCGGGCGGCCGGCCGACTGGCATTTCCACAGCCCCTGACCGTCCAGCGGCTGCTTGCACCGCTCTCTCCTCAGGCCGCCGCGCCGGTTAGAGGAATTAATGAAGTCTCTACCGATGCCGCCCTCCATCGCCTTTTTGCGCGTCATCTATGTCGCCGCCCGGGCCGCTCTACAGCTCCCACCGTTCCCAGCGCCCCCGCCCCCACCATCTCCTCCGCCGCCGGTGGCACCACCGCCGCATTACACTCATTGAGCTCTTTGGTCACTTAATCCGTTGCATCCCCAAGACTCATCCACTCTCTCCACCAACAGCGCCTCCGCTTTGATTGGTTGGTTGATTAGTGATTCCAGGCGCGTCAACAGCTAAGGTCATTAGTCCCATAAGTGTAGTGTTTTATCGCGGGAGGTGACGGTAATCTTTCCCCGCAGGATAGTGAGATCTGGCGCCGACCTAGCTCCCGATCGGCTAAGAGGGCTTCCACCAACCAGGTATCTCCCGCCAGCGGGGCATCGCCTCAGCAGGAACAAGCTTTCAGCTTCCGACTGGTCTGCTGGCATGAAGGTAAAAGGAATGAGAAGGAAAGAACGTGCGCGGTCCGCTGCCCGTTTTTTAGGGTACTCCTCCGACATTCGCCAGATATTGATCGGAGAAACCACGAAAAACTACCAGAACGATCAGAACAGCCGAACGCTAGAATTCTTCTTCAGTGACAGAACTCTACATAGCTATGTAGCTAGGGTAAAATATTCTGCCACCGTCGGGACTCGAACCTAGGATCTCCTGACCAGAGGTACTTCAGTGGATGCCCTGCACAGCTCCTCCTTCACAACTCCCCCCACCTACACACACACACACACACACACACACACTACTTCACTGTTCTCAGCATAGTCCTCATCTCGTCTCCATTCCCAACGATGTCTCTGTCTCTCCGTGTCTCTGTCTCTCCGAGCCTCTGTTTCTCAACGGCCTCTCTGCTTCCACCGACCACATCGGCTCCAACCTATTGACCGCCCACACTTCCCTCATCGCCTGCATCGCCTGCATCGCCCCCATCGCCCTCGCTTCCGACGGGCCCACTGACCTCGCCTGCTGGCCCACCGCTCCCGCCGTGTTCGTTCCCCTGTTTGTGCCTCTTTGGGCGCCCGCGTTACCTGGGGCGATGCGAGGCGAAGTGGTCCTTCTCGCTGCTTTATTCGACCTTTGGCCACCCGTTTATATGAACGACTGCGTTAGTCACGCTGTTCACACGACCGCTACGTTCTGGAGATAGCAAAACTCGGAACTCTCCTGGGAGGTTTCTGTGTTACTTCACTGTCAGAGAATGTCGAGTTCCTTCGTTATATTACGAAGCATAGCCAACGATTCATTGCTTTTGCTTTCTCGACTTTTCGTTCTGACATGGCTGAACCGCTCACTATTCCTGACAACCACCCAGCCACTGGTAATTAAATAATCTATTTCACTCTTTTCATGGAGTCGAATTTTATGTGCTCTATAACATCATCGGGAATTGAAAACTGTGAAACAAATATTTCCGTGTAAAATATTTTTCCTGGTGATGGGAAATTAAAGTGTAGGCTATAGCGGCTGGAGTCAGTGATTGCTTGGTTGCCTCCGGTCAGTGAAGCAGTTACTGACTCCGGCCTCAGGGCGAAATGCCAAAGGTATTTTGCCCTGAGGAAGGTTGCAGAATGGCTGTCGAAACGTTGGTCTCTGTGTTTAGGACGCTGCGTATTCCGGAGCGCCAAGTAGTTATTTGGAAATTATTTTACGATTTCACTTCCTTGTTATTCTGACAGAATTGAATGTTTCAATATAAGTTAGCTGATGTTTTGAACACTTAATGATGACGTCCGTCGTGGGTGGGAATTGTTTAATTTTTGTACAAAATAGCCAGTATATCCGTTTTAATAATTCAGAAAATTTTTATTTTCCACACACGCCATCTAAACGGAAGACATACAACCTAGTGTATAAGCATATTAGACAGGTGACCTAATCTAATTTCAGTACGGCTCAATTCTACAGTATATTTAATTTATTGTGTAAAAACAAACACGTGTTTTTTCGGCAGAGAAGACTACTCTTCATTTTTCGACTTTAAATTCTATTATAAATGATGATTTATATAATGTTTCATCAACATAATATTATTTATATTACGTTTCATATACTTACAACAAACTATTATTTATATCTGTAGAATTAATTTATTTTTGTAGGATGGGAAAGATCTGGGATTGTTGGGACAGCCAAAGTCTTGCAGCCATACGCCAAATAACCATCACACAGGGTCATAGAGTTTTATTTTTCTCATGAGACAACAAAAATCATGTTTAATAGTTTTGATTATTATTCGTGCTCATAATTCATTACAAATTTTAAATTATCTTTGAATTATTAATTATAAAAACTAGCGGACCCGTGCGAGAACTCTCGCATGTTAAATCCCATCCTTTCCCTATCCATTTGTCTATCCTTTCCGTTAAGAGGGAAAGTTGTTAATGAAACGTGTTTATTTGTTTAAAAGTGTATAAATGTAACTTCTAATGTACTTTCAGAATATCAAACAAACATAATACAATTGATGTTGGAACAAAAGTTCAATAAAGGATTATTCAGCATTATAGAGAGATGTTCTTGGAACAATTCATACTTCTTTAAAAACAACATTTGAAGAAATTATTCAATCTTCCTAGATAGTTAGCTTTTCGCTTTCATTAATAGTCATAAAAACATTAGAAAAGCTTTTTACTCTTGTGAAAGCCAAGTAGAGTAGTGCGAAATACTGGATCGGGCTAGTTCAACCCTATTCTTTGCAATATTACTTAACTTTCCTTGATTTGTTATGAGAAACAGAGGGGGTTTTGGAGAGCCAGGGTGCCAGCTTGATGGGGTGCAAAAATTGAAAAATTATTTGTATACAAAAAAAATATTGAATTATTTTCTGCGTTCTTACGTACAACAAGAACAGCAATTCCGAGCCACAAAATAATCAAACTAATATTTTCTAACTACTATAAATGTAACTTCTAAATAATCAAACTAATATTTGAGTACTAAATACTATTTGTTACCATTAGAAAGAATATAGTAGGCTTAGACTTCATTTCGATACATGGGATTGCTGCTCTAACGATATTTGCATGTTGAATATCTTAACGAACCGCCACCTTGAATTTAATATTAAACGGTGTATTATTTACAATGTGAGTTTGCAGCTGGGCGTTGATGTACATACTTCCAGATACCGCCAACATTTAAATCGTGCGTTTGGACTGCGATCGTTAGCAGTTGTCGAGTGACTTGCGCTATTCTTTCTTATAATTTTAAATTTAGTTGCTTTTTTAAATTAATTCACGTATTATTGTAGGTTAGCGCGTTTTCCTTTTTGTTTTTCATTTATTTCAAGCTATTTTACTTTGGCTAATTTAAAAAGTTTGTTCTTTGTGTTGTGCCATAGCACAAGCCCTTACTACCTCCGCGTACCCGTGTGAGAACTCTTGCTTGTTAAACCCCACACACATCCCTATACGTATTTCCATTCAAAGAGGGAAAGTAGTTAACGAAACGTGTTTATTGTTTAAAAATGTATAAAGGTAACTCGCAATGTACTAACACAATAACAAATAAAAACATGATGGTTGAAAGAAATTTTCAATAAAGATTTATTCAGTATCATGTAGAGTTTTCTTGAAAAATTCACATTTCCTTAAAGACAACATTTTAAGTAATTATTCAATATTCTTTGACAGATTTTAGCTTTCTGAGATGGTCGCAAAAATATTATCTTTTTGCTTTTGAGTAATATGTGTCTGAACCCGCTGACTTGAAAATTTCATCTAATCACTGCTGATAACGAAAATACTGGTACATGTAAAACACAAACATAGTCTTTACTCTTCACTGTACACCTACATCCCTCCACAATTAGGTGCACAGCACTTCTAGACCACGGCAAAACGTAAATTGAATGGTTTCACTACACGCATAAGAAACAATCTTCGTAGGTATCAAGCAACTATAATAGTACTTCTACAAGTAGTTGTTGCTGGAGAGCAAATCTTGAATTAATGATTGTGCAAATAAACCTCGTCAGACTACACAAACCACGGTGTATATAGAAAGAGAAATATAAAATTGAGGAATCTAAGCCTTCTAAGCGTGTCGTCACAAAAGTGGCTACCAGCAACAAGGGTTGAAATATTTAGGTGGCATTGGTAATATTAAAGCACCGAACCGAAAATTTAATTGAATGTCGAAGAATGTCTCATTTTATAGATTATGGTGTGAAAAACGTTTCATTGAGGCCTTTTGCCTCATATTTTAGTTTTTAAGTCCCTAGAACGCTTTGTTTAGGAGTTATTTGACGATATAGATTCGAAAACATTGGCAAGTGTTGCTGGTTGCATTTGACATGAATAGTTAGATGTGTTTTTTTTTTAAATCCTTAATATTTTGAAAGTCAAAGTGCAATTCATCACGTCCCCGTGAAATTTTTTCTTTAGGGGTCTCATTTATAATTTTTTTTTCTTTTGAGAGCCGCAAAGGAAATGTATGCTACTGAAAGGAGAGAGGAAAGGTATGCTACTAGGAGACGATTACAATTTAGATTAGATTAGATTAATTTCTAGGATTATTGAAACCAATAACAACACTGATTTAAAATTGGTCTAATTAGAATAAAAACAAAAGCGATAGTAGTATATGTTTTTCAAGTGGCAGCAGTAGTCAACCCAAATTTAGAAAAGCTATTTGGATAATAATGAACAACAATCAAATTATTATTACAATATTCAATAGTTCAATATTATTGAAATTCTTATTACATTATTATTAATTATTATATTTTAAAAATGTAAAAATTGAATATCAACCCCATCATCATCGGGCTCCTGGTAAAACACTAAGCATGATGAGAGATTCATTTCGACATTCCGTAGAATTTTCTTGTAGATATATATTCTATTATCAGTTGCGTCTGTACAACAGACTCAAGGTCAGAGTCAAGCAGAGTCTCACGATAAGCCTACGTACTATAATATTTCAGTAGTAAAGATAACGTTTGCTTCTCTTCGCCTAGCTAATGAGGAGTCTGTAGGAAGTGACTTTCACAGAGAGGTAACAAATAACTACATAATTAACTCGCCCTTTAAGTAGGCGCAAATGCAATCCCTGCAACTGCCTACAAAACGGTGTTTCTTGATATCATCCTTGCATATCTCTAAAACTGTGCGTTATGGGGTCTGAAAACTATTTTCTGAGCCCAACGGTCTCGAATTAAGTTCATCTACACAACTGCAATTCAATAATAATTGTAATCAACGAAATAAAATATGTTGAGTCCATATATTAGATTTTTAAGAGGTCGACAGTGGTGTAAATACTGCTAGGGCCTCCTTTGGAGATCATTCGAAGGAGGAGAGGGCAGACAAAAAAGGAATCCAGAAGAGAACATCAAGAGGGTACGAAAAGGCCTCGACATGACAAAGATGGCTTCGAAGGGGTAGACAGAACTCCTAGCCAGTAAAGTTCCTGGGGACGGTCACCCGAAGTTTTACCCAGCGGATCAGAAGACGGGAGTTGGTAGACCCAAGACTATGCGCAGCGTCTGGTACGTGGCCATTAGAATCATTGTTACTGATGGGCCCGAATGAAATAGCCTACTAACGTAATGAAACTACTGTTGCTATACAAGGACACATATGTATTTTATGCCCTCAAACATAAGAAACGAAGCATGAAAAGATTGAGTCGTTAGTGGCCCGATTAAGATTGAAGTAGAGCATTCAACAGACCAAAGATGTAATGCTTGAAGAAGTAAGATGAAACTACTATTTGATATTCAATGCGATTGTCTTGCTTCGGCACATCTCTGTTAATAAATTTCCATATGGAAATATTCCACATGTTTTTAAAAATTGTTTTAAAATTGGAAAAACTTACAATCGAACTTCGACCGTTTCTGAAAACCGGTGTATACTCTCCTAATGTGCTTTATGATACTCTCCTAAAATGTATTAGAATTTTCCAATGCAAAATTAACTTGTAAGCTTGCGTGCATGGTCTTTTTTGGTAGTACTCATACCGTAACCTTCAAATTTTCATTGGCCTACTTAAAATGTAGAGCTAAGAATTGCCACTTTTCATCTTTAGTTTGTCTTCAGAGCAATGGTAACGAGGAGTCTTCGATATGGGCCACACCTCCCGAAAGAGAACCTTCCACTGAAAATCTTCCTATTGGGTCCCACTTATCGAAAGAGAAGTACCTACCGTGATAATCCATTTAAGACGGGAGCGCCTGGGGTATATTTACTGGTTACCGTCGTCAGACGTACTTACACACCCTCAGAATTGGTGATTATCAACAGGTCGTTAGCAAATATTCAAGATACTCATTCAAATCATACCCTAATCAAATTGCCATGCCCTCCAGCTGGCCATCTCCGTTGAGTAATATCACTGCTTTCATGCGGATAGATTTCTACGATTTCGTAGCTAAGCACCAGCCAGTATCAACCACAAACACCTTAATTGAATTCACAGTTAAATTTGTATTTAGTTTAAATTTTGTGCCATTAACATGTTTGAAACCCAAGTTTTTGAATTTGGATAATATTATTGCTTGTTACGGGATTCGTTTGTTTCGTAGGAGCGCAGAAGGCAGTGCTAACACACAAACACCTTTACTGAATAGAAAGTTAAATCTCTGAACAGTTTCTATTTTGAACTATTTGTTGTGGTCCCAGGCCTTAGTCCACTCAGTCGGTTGGGTAATATTACTTGACAAGGGTTTCCTACGATTTCGTAGCGGAGCAGCAGTGACCGCCAGTAACCCAGAATTTACGTTCTGAACTATTAAAATTTGCGTCCCCCCGAGCTCTAACCTTGCGAGGCTGTTGGGTAATGACGTGCCATTCCATGGATTTCGTAGGCCGTCGCCATCCATCCCACGAGCACCCTGCGCACACTCGCGCATTCCTGTGGGCGGGCGCGCGCCGGGGCCTGGGGACTCGCCGCGGGGTCGGAGGTCGCATCCCCCGGAGCGCCGCGCCGCTCCGCGCCGCGCCGTGCGCAATGGGAGGCGAATGGCGATGCGCGGCTCTGTCTTACGACACGCATCACGGCGGTCGCCGCCGCTTCGTGCCGCACCGGATGTTCGCACGCACGCTTACGTCAGGGGAGCGGCGGCGGCGGCGGCAAAATGCTTGCGGCGGCGATGGTGGCGACGGCGGCGGCGGTAGCGGGAGCAAAACGCTACCGGCGGTGGGGGTGGCGGCGGTGGCGGCGGCGGGGGTGGTGTTGGGGGTGGCAGTAATTGGCGGTGGTGGCGGCAGTAGCGGCGGCGGTGCGGCGGCGGCGGAGGTGGCGGCGGTGGCAGCGATGGCGGCGGGCAGTAGTGATGGCGGCGGCGGCGGCGGCGGCGGCGGCGGCGGCGGCGGCGGCGGCGGCGGCGGCGGCGGCGGCGGCGGCGGTGGCGGCGGCGGCGGCGGTGGCGGTGGCGGTGGTGATGGCGGCGGGAGTGGGGGTGGGGGCGGCGGCGGCGGCGGCGGCGGTGGCGGCGGCGGCGGCGGTGGCGGTGGCGGTGGTGATGGCGGCGGGGGTGGGGGTGGGGGCGGCGGCGGCGGTAGTAGTGGCAGCAAAACGCTCGCGGCGAACGGCGCGGCGCAGCGCGGGGCGCTCGGAGAAAGGTCGATCGCTGGATCGCCGCAGGCGGCGACGGGGCAGTGCTGCTGACTCTCCCAGTGCCGCTCTAGAGACCGTTTAACTCTGTTGTACACGAACCATGGGCAGTTTGCAAATATTTGGTTTTAACCGGAAA
This sequence comes from Acheta domesticus, assembly GCA_031308135.1. Taxonomy (NCBI): domain Eukaryota; kingdom Metazoa; phylum Arthropoda; class Insecta; order Orthoptera; family Gryllidae; genus Acheta; species Acheta domesticus. The sequence goes on along the minus strand of JAHLJT010000631.1, from coordinate 106,655,755 downwards.
TAGAATTTGGTGACGGCGTTCTGTTTGGTGGTTTTCAATGCCTTTGAGAGGGTAGTCTTCAACGGCTGGAGTCATTAGCTACTTGACTGTCCGGAAGACGCCGCGTCCTAAGGTCCGTTCCCTGTAACTTCACTCCGCATGTAAACAAACTTTGAGAGTATACCTCCGCTCTGTAGTTCGTGATTGGCTACGCCATTCGCTCCACGACCATACTCAAATGCCGGCACATGTCACAATCAGAACTGTCATAGCATATTATTTTCACTAGTACTTATTTAATACGCCCAAAATACCAGCCAAAACATGCAGATATTTTGCTTAAATATTACAGAACTTACATTTACGTGTGTTCTTGCAAGGTAGCAGTGAAATCCCGCCCAAAGCACAAATTTCAATGGAAAACACAGTGACGTTCCTTTAAAATTTGGCAGTTACGAATCTTCATTAACCACAACAAGAATTTTATTTTATGTTGGAAATTAGTTTCTACGAAAATAATGTGCACATGTATACGAATGGCGGATTAACAAATTCATCGCACTCACCCTCCACCTGTTTTGCTCTACATATTTTCTTACGTGAAGAAGTTACTTTCCAATAACTTAATTCATTACACAGTTTTCAAACATTTCTGCCACCGACACCTGCAATTCAGCAGTCATTTCTTCCACCTGCTACAAAGTCATTGACGGACTTTGCCGCTAATTATTCAAAAACATCAATACCACTTTCTCCCCACTTCTGAGGGATTTTCCCTGCGAATGTTTCAAACCGGATTATCCCGGGAACTGCTTCACTTATTGTGTTCGATGTGGAAACAAAAATCAACGCAATGAGCAAACACCCTTTCACTAACCAAATCAAATACAGCAGTCTTTTCGAACTTTCTCATTTGAGAACGGAACTGCAACTGATAAAATTTGGCGGGAGCGGCGCAGACGGCCTGGCGAACGAACGTTATCTCAACGAGGTCCGTTGGCAGCTGAAAGTTGGCAGTTAAGGTTACGCTCGGTGTCTGATTTTACTTCAAGGCAAAGGAGACAATTATTTCGACTGTTTGTGTAGAGAGTCTGGAAATAAATCAATTTTGAAATGGACCTAACTCCTACAGCGCACGACGCCCTGAAGCGGAGTGTGGTGTCCGTCAGCCAATGAGAATAAATGATGACCACGTGCTTTTGTTTACGTACTGAGTGAAGTTAGAGCGAATGGACCTTAGGAACAGGTGCCGCCGGCATTTCGCCCTGAATTTTATTTATTTTCTCTTCTTTTCCATGTTTCCTAGTCTTATATATTTGTCTAATTCTTAAAAATTTACCTTCATAAATCCTCTTACAGAGGTAACTGTTACTGTCCAAAACGACTGTCCATATACTGTAAATTTCAATGCCCTGAAAGACAAATTGTCGAACAGGAAGTAATGAATTATTTTTTTTTAAAAAGGTTTAGGGGAAACTTATAACGGAATCGCTCGATCCATTGGTGTGTTCTGCATCTCTCATCTGACCAAACTCAGACCTGGTAATCACTTGCTGAGGAGAGAGCCCCCGAATATTTTTTCGAATTCCGAAAATATATGCACTGAAACCGCACTCTAGTATTATCGTATAGTAGCCGTCTTTCAGAGTTACTGCGTTGGTACGCAAAGTGATTGTGTCCTGGTAATAAATACGTATTTGGTTACATTTATAGTCATACGCGGGGTCAGTTGTCATCACATTGTTACGTAACTTTTACAATCCGGAGAGTATTCTGAATCTGTTTAATCTTTTACGATCCGGAGAGTATTCTGAATCTGTTTAATAGCATTCTTGATACCGGGTCGTATCCAGAAACTTGGAGTACAGCTATTCTCCAACCTATTTATAAAAATAAGGGCGATACGAGTTGCCCAGATAATTATCGTGGCATTAGTATTTTACCAACGCTAAGTAAATTGTTCTGTAAAATTCTTAACGTTCGACTGAGCGACTGGGCGGAAAAGTATAGTAAAATTTCAAAAATGCAAGCAGGTTTTAGGAAAGGCTACGCGACCACCGACAATATCTTTGTGTTAGATACACTAGTAAAACAGGCGCTTTCACGTAAACGAGGCCATTTATATTGCAGTTTTGTGGATTTCGAAAAGGCGTTTGATTCAATCAACAGAGAATCGTTATGGCGAAAACTAAATGAACTAGGCATCTCAAGTAAAGTTTTAACGGTGTTACAGAGTATGTACAGAGAAGTAAATTTCTGCGTTAAGTGCGGTGACGGAAGTACAACGCAAAAAATAAAATCAACAGTAGGGGTAAGACAGGGTTGTCCTCTTTCACCTCTGTTGTTTATCTTGTATATAAATGATTTATTGACTTGGGTACAGGAAACCGACACATCTGCACCGGCAATTGATGGCCTGAAAATTCCCGGATTACTTTATGCGGACGATTTAGTTCTATGCTCAGAAACGATTGAGGGATTACAGTCGAGTTTAAACACCCTAGAAAGATATAGTGTCGAATGGGGACTAAAAGTAATATTCAAAAAACGAAAATTGTTGTCTTCAAGAATGGGTTTATTTGGGGTAACAAAGAGAAATGGTATTACGCACAGGAGGAACTCGACCGTGTTAAAACTTTTACTTATCTTGGTGCAAAATTCTCTATGAACGGGGGATGGAATAAACACATAGTAAAGCGGCTCATAGTAAAGGAAGAATTGCTCTCAAAGAAATCGGTTGCGTAATGCGTAGAGTACCGGAATTGCGTTTAAAGGTGTGCGACACAATGTTTAAATCGCTAGTGCTCCCAGCAATGAATTACGGGGCGGAAATCTGGGGAGTGGACAGAATAGACAGATTAGAAAGCATCGAAACAGATTATTATAAATTAATTCTCGGAGTCTCTAGATTCGCAGCTAATGTCGGCGTCTTAAGAGAAGTAGGTAGTGTAGGAATTTGGAAAGATTTAAAATGAAAGCCATTAAGTTTTGGATTAGATTAGCAAGTGAAGAGTCTGACACGCTTATTCGCAGGTGCTTTAGAGCGCAATTACAGGAAAACGATCAGCGCTATTGGGCGTACAAAGTGAAACGGGTACTAGAACGCGCAGGTTTGGGAGACGTTTCTTCTGAAATGATTGAGAATAGGGGAACACGGGAGATAGAACAGTTAATTTCAGATCGACTTTCGGATATTAAAAGGCAAGATACTTTGGCAGCATCGGCAGAAAAATGTTCGTTAGTGGTACAAATTCACACGAGTCCTGTATGGGGATGCGAAAGGTACGTACACACACTTAAAAGGGATGCAAGAGGGGGATACGCTTGGTTTACGGTAGGAGGGTGGATGCAACGTAGAATGAAGGATTCGAACGACAATGGAATCTGTGTACTTTGCGGTGATAGAGAAGATTGGATCCACATCCTGTTAAATTGCTGCGCTACAGAAACTTGGAGAGGAAAATGGATGGGAATGGGGAACTATTGCTTCCAATTCAGAAACATAACGCTCGCTCAAAACATATTAGCTGATAATAGATCTCACTTCATGAAAGAATTAGGAACATTTTTAGGAAAGGTTCGAACTGTCAGGGAAACGGTAATCAGGGAATGGGAAAACAGCACTGGTTAGTAGTACGAGCGGAGCCTAGACCGGAGATGAAATAATTTAATTCAATAAGCAAGAGATAATTAAGTTAACTAGAAAGGTAATCAGTAATGCTAATCATGAATAATAAGTAGTAAGTTAGTAATAATTAAATTCGTCAGTAGGCGACAATTAAGTTAATTAGTAGAAAACTGTTCGAAGAGGCGGTGGTGCGGGCGATCTTCTGTGGCGGTGTTTGATTTCAGAAGCGTGGAGGCCAAAGACTGGATGGAGAAGATGCCCACGCCAGGAAATAAATAAATAGTTAGAAAAAAAAATCTAGTAGTTTAGCATGTACTCGTCTTCTGACGGCAGGTTTTTCCCCCTTCAGGGGTTTTTTTCCTCAGCCGTACCTTATGGTCTCCTTTCCGCGGCTTTGATGCGATGAAGAGACCATTAGTGGTGAATGCCAGAATTCGAAAGGTTAGAATGCGGTAGGATGTAGGTATGTAATGGCTTAAGGCCTTCAGCCTAGCCACATAGCTAAAAGAACTGAAATTGTGTATAAATTTGTTATAATTACCTATTAAATAAAATAAATAAAAAACTTTTACAAGGTTATGTTTCTGTAGAAGAGAGTTTAGGCTGCAGGTAAACCAGCGTCGCGCAACGGACGTTAAAACGTCCGTATTTTCACGGACGTCAGTACTCTAAGCACGTGGGCAGAGCACAACGGATGTCGCGCACCGCGCTCACGCGTAATGTAAACTTTGCAGCGCGCTCGTGTGAATCTGTAAATTCGTATGCTGTGTGTGCTCGTGTGCTCTGTGAATCTGTAAATTCGTGTAATGTAAACTCTGCAACGGACGCATTTTAACTTTCGTTAAAGTGTGCTCATGTGTCCCCGACCTTATGTTTGTGTGTGAAATTTAAAAATGTGGAGAAATGTGTGGGAGCTGCTGTGGAAGCTAACGAGCTATGAAAAAATGGCGTAGTGACGCTAAAGGCTCAAGTTTGTATCTGTATTTGCACTGCGATAATAATAATAATAATAATAATAATAATAATAATAATAATAATGGTTCAATAATGATTCGGAAAAAGGAAGGTGAAATAGTACCAACGGCTGTTACAATAAGTTAAAAGCAAGCCAGGCGTCGAAGCATTCTAGAGCAAAGCACAAAGGAAATGCTGTGCTCATTGTAAAAACTTCAATATGTAATAGCTATGCATTTAACTAGCGATTTAAAAACTTGGTGATCTTATTAATTTTTCAACTGAAAATTGTCAGTATCATATTCTAGTTTTTCACGAGCCGATAACCATATACGATTTTTGAATTGTAGGTCTGCAATGTCCTAATAACACTGTCAATTAATAATTTTGCTACAAAAACGCAATACTTTCTCTAAACTCTGCAAAACTCCCACTCACTTTAGTGTGTACACACGATCAATTTACACAAAGGGCAAGGGATTGAAACCTTACAGTAAAGTGAAGCATTTATTATTTTTATTTAACTATAAAAAGGAGACACAAAAGTACATTTCAAGGAATATGCATCTTTAAGCACTTTGCGTAACATTGTTCTACTTCATTTTCGAGGTATTCTCTGTGATAATTTCTTTATATTCGATGTAAAATTGAGTTTCAACAAATAACAGGCTCATTGCATTGTAATATTATTTTGAATGCATGTTCCCTGCTATAATTACCTGATATTTTGAGATAAATACATAGTATTTTTTTAAACTTTCGAAACATCCAATGTTTTTCTCTGAATAATGCCAAAAAACTAAATTTGATTTTCTGATCAATATTTAAATTTCAACATGTTTTTACAAATATTAAAAATAGCAAAAAGTGAGTTTATACCACAATAATGCAAGAGATTTAACACATTTCAAACTTGATTACTTGTTTCCAAGTAAAAAGATCGATATAAACATGTCTTGAATGATGCATGTACTACATTAATTCCATGTAATATCACTTAATGTTTAATGGATATACGAATAGAAATATGAAATCATTTGATTCTTTTGCTGAATTTTGTTCACATAAAATTATTTGGAACACCATTGAAAACTTGTTTGTGTTCCGTTCAGCAATCTTACTGTGAATCACAAGAATGTTTGATGTTTATATTTACAATAAAGGTACTAAATGGGCAATAAAGCTCATTTAAAGTAAGTGACTAGCAAATAACGATGTACATGAATAACAAAAGTGTATGTTTTTTGCGAGATGATACGATCTTGATTAAAGAAATAAAATTAACTTCAGTTCCTTCTTAGATGTGATGTGCTGATTCTTCTGGTACGCTTCTGGTAGTCTTTGTAAAAACTGGCTCTGTAGGCTCATCACCTGTGCGGAAAACATATTTGCACAATAGTGTTTTAACTACAGAATACAACACTTCTATAAAAATCAGACCAGATTGAGGTTTCTGGCTTATTTAAATTTAGGTGCCAAATGTTGCATGCTGCAACAAGAGTTGCGGCATGCAACATTTCTGCAACAAGAGTTGCAGAAAAAAGCTTTTTCAATCTACGCCACCGTTTAATAAAAAAAATCTTTTAGCAATCAGTGACTACTAAATATTCCAAAAGCATTTTAGTAATCCATTACCATGAATACCAAGGAACGGCAAAATTACACAGAAAAATGATGAGAAGCGTAAAGTACACAACAGCATTTATTACTGACAAATACAATACGTACACATTCACATACAAACATACAAGAGCCCAAAAGCATACATACCCTCAGTCCTCATCTTCAAAATGCAGCATGAAAGTAAAACAAGAGATATTAAATACCTTTACTTATTGCACAGAGGATATTTTTTAAAAATTCAACGTTTTATCACATTCGATTTAACACTAAACTTATAAATTTTACCGTGAAATTAGCCAGTGGTACCAGTTTCAGTGAATAGCAAACTTATGAAATATTTGTTCCAACACACCTGATATTCATATGAACGCCTAGGCACTTGACTATTTTTAAACTTTGATGCTGCAAAACAAGAGGACAGACAATGAGACCTTTTTCGAGAGTCAGATCTCTAGCATTCATGCAAAGCAAGTTAAATTAGCCTCTGCAGCATTTTAAAGAAACTAGTCAAACATTTTAATTAAGGAAGAATTAAACTACTAGTGCAATCTAAGAATCTAATATGTAGTTCATAATATTTATGAAATATTTATGATACAGTAGTTTATATAATCGTGATTCAGAAGTAACATGTCCTTCCTGAAGTTTTCATTACAATTAATAAATGAAAGAAAATGGACATGCTTGCCCGAAAAATAACTATCCAACCTTTACTTCCACAAAATACAGCATGCTGTTGCTATTTTTTTTAACTTTCATACAAAAACATGCAACCACACTACAAATTAACAGTTAACTTCCACGTTTAATTTCCTATCTCTTTAACCGTATTCTACCATTACACAATCACAATTGCACACAAAGGAAAACACATTAAAATATTTATCTACAAAACTGTATTCAATATAATACAGTAATCTTACAAGTTATGAGACTCATTTTGGCAAGACATTACAGGGAAATAACTTTCTGGAGAGGTCGTTCAGTTTGATAATTCCTCATTTTATTACAAACATTAAACACTTACTTTTATTTAAAACTAATTACACCCAAACATTCTGACGAAGTAATAGAAAGGACTTGATCAAAATAAATCCACTCTAAAATCTACTAAAATAGATGCGATATATATAAACCATTTCAAAATATTTTTACTTAGTCCCGATGCATGAAATATCGACGTTCAAACTCAGTGTCTCACGGAAAAGGTCAAATAAATTGTCATCAAAAAGTCCGTTTCTTCGACATTTTTGGTCAGCTGCAAATGCCCACTTTCACGATGAGAGAAGTCTTCTTTAGACATACGGCAAAACTCAAAAACCAACATTACTGTCAAGGGCCGTTCTCTTTCTCGGTATCACTTACATGGTACAAGCTTCCTTGAATGAGCTTGCCAAACCAGCCTAAACACCAAACAAGCTCACCGATTAACATCGCCCACATTAAGATTAACGAAACTAACAATTTAACGACAAGGTTCATGTATTGCTTTCAGTCCCCCTTGGGTTAAATTTAACGTTAATCTTAACTTTTCACACTAAATGCTCAAGTTGGCAACATCGCACAATCTTGTCTAGTATCATCAAGCTCACCAAGATCAACGAGACATCAACGATAAGATTGATATAAATCTTTGTTGCCCCTTGAGTGAGTGCAAAATTTAACGTTAACCTCAACTTAGCGTCCGAGACAACGTCAAGTTTACGGGGAGGCTTTGTGACAGGCAGGCCCACGGCCACAGGGAAGCTGCAGGCGCAGCAGCGCGGTCGGTGGGCGTGCCGGCCGGGACCTGTGCCGCAGGCGTCGCCGCCTCAGCCGCCGCCGCCGCCGTCGTCTACCTCTACCTCTGACCTTTCCTTGCGGGGTGACTTGGGCGTGACCAGTGCTCGTGTGCGCACGCGCCGGTCGGGGCTACTCGCTCCACACGCGCGCCTGCACTGTCTCGACACGGAGGCACGACTGCTTCTCCACTTCGCGCAGCGTTAGTTTTGCGAGACGAGAACGTTCACGCTCCTTGTGATCGGAAGAAAGCTAAGCGAGAATTTGTTTTTAAGAATACCTGAAGTACCCGTTACATTCACAGAACTGTATGAAATTAATCAACGTATATTGTGGTTTTCCTTGGGAATCGTGGTGCGACCAAGATTGAAGAACTGCACCTCGAACTAAACTGCAGTAGGTAATGTGTAGGCAAAATTTCCTTTACAATTACCAGTGATTTTTCGCAAATTTACTTCAGGTTATTTAGAATTTCGAAAGTGAAATAAAGCACCATTATCTGAGATTTTAATCCTCCAAAAGTGATTGTTGGGCAAAAATTACGGAACAGTATTGTTAAGAAATTACCCTTTTCGTATTTTCTTTCGTGGGTAGGGAGTAATTATTCCGTTAAACTTATTTTAACAGAATTTTATTTGAGATTTTATGGAACTATTTGAATCTTGAAACATCTACCATACAAAAGTACCACTCATTATTTACACAAAATTTGCTCTTGCAACTTAACTCGTTCTAACCGCTATTAATACAACATAACTTTTTAGGAATCTTACATTAACTATTCTTAAATTCCCAAGTAATGTCCTGAACAACAAAATGGAATCGAGCCCATAGTTGGACGGAAAATTTAACTTAAAAAGCAGCGAATAAATATATTTCCTTTTCAACAAAAAAATGTTGAATTTTTACAATAGTTTTTTGCAACTATTATTATCCACGACAATTTATTACAATATTGTTGCAATATTTTTTCTACATCTTTGGTTTTTTGCAAACTTCAAAACCGAGATTGACAAGACCTCTCCAGAAAGTTGCAGAACGCCCTGTGCTGGGAGACGGATCGGATGGCGATGTGGCGGAGTATGAACAAGGGAGTGAAATGACGATGGGGGGAGAGGAGCGGAGAGGGAAGGAGAAAGGAGACCGCTGCCGCAGGGGCGCCGGGCCGCCTAGAAGTCGTAGGAGCTGGCCTCATCTTCACCTTTGCGCGCCTGGAAGAGTAACCTGTAGATGGCCGCCGCTGCCACGCCGCCGGCGATGGGGCCCACCCAGTACACCTGCGAACACGTGGGGCGCGCAGAGCGGCGTCAGCCTCTGCTTACACGCACTCTCCCACCCACGCACACATACACACTTGTTCTTGGGGGAAGTTTTACATTTTTTTCAAAAATATAGTTTCTCTCTTGTAAATTGGTCGCTGCTTATGGTTTTCAATCCGGGACACAATGTGAACACATTCACCAATAGTTACTGAAGAAATAAAAATCAAATTGGTACATTTTTGATTTCTAATTGTCGTAGCAAGCAAGTAGCATGAAACTGCTAAACAGAAAAATCAAACTGAAGATACAAAAAAATAGACTTTTTCCAGCGAACGATTACAATACTCTCTCTTTATACGAGATTAGGGTGAGAAAGTAAAAAAATTAAAGAATAAGACTTTAGTTAAATACGGTATGCGTCAGCGCCCTGGACATTATCTCAACATCAGAAAAACAAATTACGTATATTTGAAAGTAGTGGGAGAAAAATAATTGGCCCTGTCCAATTAAAAATAGCATTTGGCGAATACGAACGAACGATTCTCTATACTAGTGATACCGTAAAACAACTTAATATTTATAAGTGCCTAAATGATCAAATGGTTTGGTCACGTACAGAGATCGGAAAACAATAGGATAGTAAAAAAGAAATTATAGAATGCAAACCCTGGAGATCTCGTCCGATTGCAAGACAACGTGCGAGTTGGAAAGAAAAAGTCTGTAGTGAGCTTAAAGTGATTGAAGTTTGAAATTGGCAACATATTGTATCAGACGGAGTGAAGCGACATTGAAAAAGCCCACAAAGGATTATAAATACTGGAGGAAGAAGAATATTATGAAATGCAAAAGAAAGTACTCCACGATTCTGAATTTTATCTGCTTGTGATTTTCTCCGAGGATTTTACCTCAGAGAATGTAAACCTCGTACTCGTAACGCGCCTGAAAACCAACGGACCTGTGCTGAACACCACATCGTAGCATTTCTAATGCGCGACTGATTTCCTCCGTTTTTAGTAGTTCATCCGGTTTTTGCATGCGTTGCCTACCAGTTCTGCTGATTATGTGAGGTTTTCATCTACAGCCATGCATTCCCGAAATTTGTATTCCCTTTTATTTTTGAGAATTTTTGAGGAGATCTTTAGTTTGTTGCGACAATGTGCAAACAATTCTGTAAGAATTGACAAGTATGCCGTAAAAATACATGTATATTAAAGAATAATTTGTTAGTGAAGTTTAAAGCGAGTCGATGCACGCCGAAGGTATGCGGACAGTGTACAATCTTCAGTATTTAAGAGGCGGCGCTGATCACTTTATCACACCAGCTAATATACCAAATTTTAATCTAAGAATAATCCTTTAAATAATGTTCCTTTACACAGAGGTATTAAAGTTCAGTTTTCCTAAAATTTTAGGAGTATAGGTTTCTTTAATGCCAACCTTGTCGAGCTGGTAGAATAACGAAACTAAGTACTGCAAATCAAGAACAATTTTTTTTGCAATGTTCGTGAAATAAATGCAAACAATGTCTACTTATTACTTAGAGACCACGTTCCTGCCCAATGAAGTTCTTCACATCCAAGGGTAAAAATTTATCGCACGACAGGACCGAGTATGCCGAGTACGGGTGGGACGCTATGCTGGTGGCGCCACACATATGTTCGGATGATGCCACACAATATGCCTCTATTTTTAGCCTGGAGGAGAGGAGCCTTCGTAGGACTCTCGAAACGCCGGCATAGCAGCATACGACACGGGGTTACATGGAAATACGGTGCATTTGAATAGGTTGGTTCAAGGAATCTATATTCCACAACTTAATGTTACGTGGGATGCACACCTTTTTTTGTAGAAATGAACAAGAAATAAAAGTAAGAAATTTAAATGATTTGTTAAGTAAACATTCCTACAAAGAAGCAGACACGGCGAGTAAATATGTAAAAAGTTCATGTGGTCTGTGAATAACTAAATAAATTGATGAGAAAAGAATAAATTAAAAACTGCCCTATTAATTTGCAAGAACATTAAGAGTTATGATCTGTTGAATAAATAGTAGGATGCATTACTCTTGAATGAAAGTACTTTGTAATTTTTCTAACATTTAAAAGCAATAATTTCGAAAAGTTTATTTGCACTTAAAATATTTCATTATACGATATTTGATTTCCAACGGGTTATTGAGATTTCTTAAAATTGCGAGATCTTCCTGCTTGCATTTATTCAAACTCTTGACTAAATTGATTCCTCTGATTCAGTACACATTTGAGACTAAAAATACACTTGTTTTTGAGATTATAAATGAGTTTTCCAGGTGTGCGAACCCAACAAAATATTTACAAATATTAACGTTTTATTCCAGGCATCTCCCATTAATTCATATTAAGATTTTGAATGAGGCAACACTTGCTTACTGTGGAATGTGAAGAGATCAGTATTTTTTTTTCAAATTTTATAATTTAACACTCTAGAATTTATATTTGCCATGACCACAATTTATGATCGCATTAGACAGTTGTCCGCAGTACATTTTTCCATAAAACGTTACGCCGTGTACATTTTAAGCATTGTACTTAACCAATAGCAGTTTCTTATACGTAGCGGTTTAGAATCTTCAATTTTTATATACAGATGCAGAGATCAAATAATTTTAACGCAACTTTAAATAATTTTAAAGCATTTTAACGCAGTAAATACTAATACTCGAGCGCAAGATTACTTTCTTTAAAAACTGCGCCGAAAAGCCATTCAAACCGTCTCTTCCTTACCCAATGGTTATCCCAGTAGCCGGTCACAACAGCAGGTCCGAATGTTCTGGCGGGGTTCATGCTGGCTCCAGTGAAGGGAATCTGTAAGAAAATGTATGACAAAACTTCGTCAAAACTAATTTCAGAGGAATATAAATTCATCTCTTTAACACAACAAAACGTCAACAATAGTACGTGTTACGTTACACTGGTATATGTAAATGATTGGTAAGAACCTCACAAATACACATTCTGAAAGTTGCAAATTAATTTTATAATTCTTACAGAAATGTGCCGAAAGTATTTATTTATATGCAACGTTAAATTGCTACTAATATTGCCATTTTATTGGTCAGATTCTTCGGCACAAAAGATATGAATTCATACTACAAAATCCGTTTTATGGAAAAGCTCTAGAAGAAATCTCTCCAGCAATTAACCTGTCATCAACAATTAGTACTTCACATGCTCAAAAGAAACGAACTATGATATACGACAGGCGTTTCCAAGCCAGCCGGCTCAGCGCGTCGCGTCGGCGCCCTCGTCATCCGGTGAAAGCACGAGCGCCAACCGGCGCGGCGTCGGATAATTCGAGCGAGCGGCTGGCGCAAGGCGGGTATTAATTCGTCCGCGGGTAATGCGGGTTGATGATTCGGGTCAAGAACGTCGTCCGTCAAGACGCGCAGGCGCTGGCGAGCAGAGACGAGAGACGCCTTTCGCGGAGAAGTTCAGCCGCTCGCCCTCCGCGGCCTGCGCCTCTCCTTTCTCTACTCGCGGAGCGCAGCGGTGGCAATGGTGCTACAGCGGGGCGGCGGGGGCTCAACTGTCCTCCCTTCAAGAATCCCCCCTAAACGCGCAACCTCCCCAAGACCCCTTCCCCAACCCGCTTCTTCATCCCCCAAGACCCCTGCCCCAACCCGCTTCTTCCTCCCCAAGACCCCCTGCCCCAACCAGCTTCTTCCTCCCCAAGACCCCTGCCCCAACCAGCTTCTTCCTCCCCAAGACCCCTGCCCCAACCAGCTTCTTCCTCCCCAAGACCCCTGCCCCAACCAGCTTCTTCCTCCCCAAGACCCCTGCCCCAACCAGCTTCTTCCTCCCCAAGACCCCTGCCCCCAACCAGCTTCTTCCTCCCCAAGATCCTCTAAAATCTGCGTCTTCCCTAAGAACCACCAAATACTCGCCCTAACGTTTCAGAAGAACATAAAAGAATAAAGTAATCGCTAGTTCACACTAATGTGATATAAATGTGAAGAAAGGTAATTTGCTGAAACCATAAAAACGTTTTTTCCTCGCACTTTTCAAATTTTGCAATATTTTTCGTAGATTATGGTCACTTTCGAAATCAAAAGAACAAATCTTTGCAATGGTGGAACTCACGTTAATATTATGTGTACCTCCCAAAACATTTATTAACGTATACAGTGAGGTATAGCAACTATTATTCATTACTCGGATATGTATTGAAAACAATACGTTTTGTTACGATAGTTTTCAATATTGCTTATAATGGGAATATAGGCTCAGTTCGTAATTTTCTGTACGTTTACCTAGCTAGATTCAACCTCTGCAGGATGCAACAATCATTAAGTCTAGGCATTCCATGTTCATCAAAGTAATAACTTAATTTGTTCTTCGTTGGACAATTGAACCAAGTAGTGTGTGTGTAATTTGTGATAATTAACAGCGTTTAAAACCATTGATCAATTTCCTTACTACTGGGTATTTTCATGTATATTATTTTTCTATACAACGCCTTCCACATTGAATACAATTACGCCATTTGATAAGAAGTGCTTTGATACAGTTTAAGAAAATGTTATTTGGTTGACGTTGTAGACACTTGTGCACCGCCGATTGGACGTGCACTTCGTCAGGAGTTGGCTCCTTTGGAGAAAAGAAAGCGTGGCTGGATTAGGTTGAATTAGTTTCAAAATCTTTGTTATTTTCGACATTTTGTAGATCTTTTATCGACCTTATATCGCAAAGAAGCTCAACGCTTAGTGTTGCAGAATCGTCAGTTAGTGTCGATCGATTCAACTCGCGGTGAAATCGTGATGCGCAGAGGCTACAACCTATTGGCGCGAACTAATTTACTAAACGAGCGCCGACAGATTGAGCGCATATCTTTAGGTTGATTTAACGCAATCTGTTTAGTCGTGATGCCACAGTTACGTTCACGGGCTTCAAGTTGCTTCACCTGGGTTTTCAAATTCCTTATTATCGTATTCAAAGAGATTAAAACTGCTTTGTAATAGTAGCGGATAAAGAAGATTCTGAGGGTCTCGGATTCTTCCCTTCACTTTCAAGACACTTCTTTTCGAAGACGCGTGTTGCATAATTTAATTATTTGAACATACATGAGGGAGAATGTAATTAAAACCGCAAAAGTGCAATTAAAAACCTTTTTTGTCTTCAGGTGTTTGAAAAGTAGCAGGCACAGTCCTTGATGTTTCTCAAAGCTGGCAGTACGCGGCAGTGTCAGTAGATGTGGTTTGAGCTGAGTAACAGCCGATTCAGATGGCGGCATCATTAATCAGATGCAAAACAGCGGAGTTCCTAAATCTTTAAGGAGTAAAGATATGATACCGGTTGATATTCATCATAGAATGAAGACTAACTATGGGGACGCCCATCTGTCACAGCGGCAAGTGTACGAGCGGTGCTTGAAATTCAAAGAAGGTACGACTGTTTGAGTGATGCTGTACGTCCGGATCAGGTGTTGTAACAGAGGAGTCTATATTGCTTTGTGCTGGAAAAGTGATCACTTTTCTGGGATAAGAATAATCGAACCGTACATGCCCCGAGGTACCACAGGGACCAGAGCCATCTACTCCGACCTTCTCAATAACCATTTGAAGTCAGCAGTACACACAAAGTGAAGGAGTTTGCCGAGTGCAGATGATTTCCAATATGATGACACCAGTCCACGTTGAGCTCGTGCAACTATGATAACAATCGTTGCTTCAAGTGCCTTTCATATTTGTCATACTTGCCAGATTTGGCACCGTCAGATTACCACATCTTTGGTCCATTAACGAGCAACTTGAAATTAGAAGTTCAAGCCGTCCAATCGGCGGTGCACAAGTGTCTACAACTTCAAAAAATAACGTATTCTTAGACGGTATCAATGGACTTCTTATTCAATGGCGTAATTGCATTGAAAGTGGAAGGCGTTGTGTAGAAAAATAATGTACAAGGAAACACACTGCAGTAAAAGTGGAAAAACTCAATTACAACAAGGAACATCGAATTATTAACAATGTATTCCTACTGGAGAAATTTTAATTTACTACTTCTTGTAAGTCGTTACTAGGGTGGAACAGATAAGTTCAGAAGTATTTAAAAATGTGTAAATGTAAGGGTGTTTATTATTTATTGTAGGAATGTTTTAACGCGAAATGATTTTAGTTTCAATGAAAAAAAATCCATCAGAAATAAAATTTTATTTCGTTTTAAATGTGCATTGGCAAGTGTAGCAGGAAAACCCCTGGGGAGGGGATATCCAGTTACTGAATAATGCCTTTTTCCGTAATGTAAGAGTACGTTTTACCTGAAGTAATGTTCATACTATTATTGGCAACTAGCTGAACCCGCGCAGACATTCCGTGCTTTGTGAACAACAGTTAAAAGTGAAAATAGCTCTATACTAGAATAGATCTTCAAATGGCCAGAACCATGCATTAAGTGAAATCTCTGTTGTCCGGGTGACGCCGCGCTTCTTCAGGGCTGGTCTGCCCTGAAGAAGACCGCGAAATGATGGTCAAAAGGTCGGCTACACAGCCTGGTACGCGGCGTCACCCGGACAACCGAAATTTCAAATCTGGCTTAAGACTTCTTGCTGTAAGTGATTAGCATGGTCCTGCACGGGGGTAAATACCGTATTCTAATATCTCTGCGTGTTTATTAAACAGCATGATAACATACTCGTTTAATTTAAGTTTGCGTCAAATTGTTGGCTTAATTTTTCGTAGATTTCTAGATTTTGTAACTTTTTGATCGTCTATTTTGAAAAGTGCTAAACCTTCAAAAATGTAAAAAATCCAGAACATAAATTGCACATAAAAAATTTGTTTTAAAGGTAGAGGAAAGACCTTTTCGAGTTAAGCAGGATAGAATACCACCCTTTTGACTACATATAAACATGTCCATTTCATTGTAGCATGATAAACTAAATTAATTTTCACTGCAAATTTGATTCCCTACGTAGCAGCAGTAAGTTTACGTGGTACAATTTTTGAGAGATTTTGCATTATTTTTTGTAGAATTATCTTTGTATTGAGTGCATTTCTATTCGATTAATTCCGATATTTTACGAATCACATTTCGAAATCCGAGACCCAAAACACTGATTATTTGTCATTATACATTATATAAACAGAGTCGATTAAATTTTTCGATACCAGTGACCATCAAAATTTCACATGTTAAATTAAATTACACCGGAATATGTAAAACAATTACCGGAATCTTTATGTGAAGACTTTTGAAATATTTTAAATTTAGTAGTTCAGAGAAAAAATTAGAAAGGATCCAAGATAAATCAACCACAAAGTCATCTCTGTGATCCTTATTAATTATTATAGATTATCAGAATACATCCGCTGCCACAACGAAGTTAGAGAAAATACAAATCAATGAAACTTAGTTATTTCTTTGCAATTTAGAACTCAGACGAAGTTTTTTTCACACTTAGGTTGTGGGCTGGATCATTACGTATGAATAGTTTTGAACTACTGTGACATGTCACACCCTACGCCATAAAAAGAAAACTACATAATTATAAACAAAAACATTATGTGAAAACTAGTACGAGATCCTATTTACTAAAACCTATTATTATTAATAATTAAAGGTGTCCTAATAATCCACTGCCAACACAAACAATGTGATGTAAATATTAGCAAAATACATTTGTAACCACTATAAACATCATTGTCACATTTTATAAACTGAATACGCGTAGTCGAATTTGAAAGAACATTTTTAATACATTGGAAATTTTACAAATCTAATAAAAATTTCGTACGATATTCGTATTGTAATATCTTACGAACCTTATTTCGTAAATAACTACAAAGACCTTGCTTTGTACTCCTTGACTAGTGTCCGCTTTATTGTTAAATTAAACAGTACAGTTGCCCGGTGAGGGGCGATGATGGAATATGCAGTAGTGAAGGGTGGAGGTGGAGTTGATTGGTTGCGGGGCGGGGGGCGGGTGGAAGTGTGGGGCGGGGGGCGGGTGGAAGTGTGGGGCGGGGGACGGGTGGAAGTGTGGGGCGGGGGGCGGGTGGAAGTGTGGGGCGGGGGGCGGGTGGAAGTGTGGGGCGGGGGACGGGTGGAAGTGTGGGGCGGGGGGCGGGTGGAAGTGTGGGGCGGGGGGCGGGTAATACGCACCGCGCCCAGGTGGCAGGCGGTGATGGAGAGGCCGATGGCGAGCGGCATGGAGCCCTTGAGGTCGGTGCGGCGGTCGTCGCAGGCGGCGCACACCACGGCCACCAGCACGGAGGTGATGAACAGCTCGATGGCGAAGCCCTGCAGCGGCAGCAGGCTCTCTTCCACCTTCGTCATGCCCAGCGACCCGCGCGCCTCCGACGGCACCAGACCCTGTCCACCACACACAAACGTTAAACAAGCCACCGCTCCCCCTTAACCGGCCACTTACGGTTAGGCATTTGGATTGGATAACTGTATGGCCGGTTAAAATGTCGAGCCTTTTAAACCAACAACATAAACAACTAAAATATTGTGTATGTAAAATCTATGTATACAGTAATTTTTATATTATAATCATGAAAAAATACCATAGTAAACTTCATTAGCAGGGAAGAAACTTGCACAAATCACACGCCACATTAAAATTTGCACGCCACATTAAAATTTATAAAGAGCGCGTTGGCCCCCGGTGATGCAACACACATTACACGCTTGTCCGGCAAATTGCCTACTCAGTTGGAGCAAGACCACTACAGTCCTGTTAAAAATTAGTTGTTTGAAAATTGATTGGTCAATATCAATAATTAGTCTTAAGTTTTTTCGCAGTTAGAAACTAATTTTAAGTTTGTTTTTTATCAAAAGAGACTCTTGTGATATAGATTTAAATACATTTTAAATTCGCCGTTAGTAATAACCTCTGAAACCATGTTACTAAACAGAAGTTTTCTGAATTATTCATCATTATCAACTGATTCATCCATTTTCGGAATAGAAAATAATCCCCACAACATAGAACCATTGAACCTCAGATGGTAACTCGGGGGCATAATTTACATTGGTTTGCAGTCTTCATTAATACTTCACTCTCAGGATGTCTGAAATTTAATATCATCTAAATTTCTTTGCGAACCATTAAAATTACTTCAAAGACCACCTATATACCGCAAACCACTGGTTATATATCGCAGCTCTAGATTGCTGTATCTTAGGTCTGCTCAAAAGCAAGGATTTTGGTCAGAGGGCCCACGTTAGCCCGCTGAAGTGGCCCGCGTGTCATTCGCTTCCCACGACACTAGAGCCGATTGCACCCGATCTCTATGCAGCGGACCACTTATGTGTTCCGTGGATAAGCATTGAAGACAAGCACGCCAAATCAAGCAGTCCTGATCTAGCCAATTATTCACACTTCAAACAATGACCAGACCAGTTCATAGTTGAACTAAGAGCCACTACTGTATGTTTAAATTGCTTCAGTCTCAATTGAAAGAGAGTGAGGGCAGCGATTAAGTTACCTGCAGCGCCGCAGCCCCCACCACGGCGCCTATGCACTGGACCACGATGTAGAAGAGGCCCTTAAGGATGGACACGTGACCAGCGACGACCAGACCGCACGTAACTGCAGGGTTGATGTGACCTCCGCTTACGTGGCCGATGACCTGAAACAAAATAAAGGCGATGTTAATTTAAAGTAAGATTATGCTTCTTCAAGCATGTCTTATGATTATAAAACTTTTAGAACAAGTTTTTCCATTCTCTCTATTGTAGGGGTTTCTGACTTTTGTGGCAAATTTGCAAGTAATTCTTTGTTTGACTGCATATTAAATGTGTACAAGTCGTGCAATTTATGAATTGTGGGTTATGTCTCACTGTCATTCGAAATAAATTTCGAGATTCGAATTTATAAAACCTAATACGTATGTGTCTTTAACATCCTAAGAATTCTGTACACAAGTTCCACCAATAATAATCCTTCATATTTATTCAAAATACATATAGTAATGAGTTCCCTCTATATCCAGCAAAATTTAGAACAGTATTTACAGTTGAGGGTGCAATACCTCAATTAGCCAATAACTTCCGAGTTGTACAATGATGTTAAAATCAAAAAAGACGCTATGATAATGCGATGTAAACTTTACACAATGTTACATTAATACTTCATTTATTTTGTTACAAGTAAAGTGTTTTCAAGCACGTTTTCAAGGGTTGTAAAATAGAAAATAGAAACACATTATGAGAGTAGGGTAGTATGTAGGACGAGTGGAATGCAAAGATGTGCATGCTGTTGCGTAGGTACGTTGCATCTTGGGTTTAAGAAAAAAATGAATGCATTGAGTTGTGGCAGTTTCTTTCCAAGGTGAAAAAAGTTAACTCCATAAAAGATGTAGGACTCGAGACATATGGCGAAGAGGAGTAATTATGTCTATGAGGCAATTGTGACGGAGCAAAGAAGCGGTTCTGGTCGATTAACCATCTGTCCATTAGTCGGCACCTGACATCAGGTTTCCTCCAACACCGAAGGCCATAGCGAATCTCGTGGCGTTCAAGCAGCTTAATTAATTGCAATGGTGACCGTTTCGCGGGGAAAGCTATGCACCAGGAAGATTATTCTTCAATTTTATTGTCTAGAGAAAGGTTCGTCTATCATGTGCAAGTCCGTTTTTCGTACGTATGGGTGTCAGTAGGAAATTGAGAAATTCTGGGTTTGTTTTCTTGCGTTCCACTTTCTAACGCACGGTAAGTAAATTAACGATCAAAGATAATGAACATGCTACTGAAGTAAAGTCTTGGTGAATAAGCGTAATACTAAACTCTCTCACCTTTCTCAGAAAATACAGAGCGATGTGCTTAAGTCAGTGGTTCACCGTGCTCGTAAATCTTTATAAGTATTTCAGTAAACTACTTTAAACACGCAACGTTTTTTCATCTCGATATGTTTGTTTCCTAAACCTCTAGGTAATATAAATATCATCTTACCAATACACTTCTGATGTGGTAATAGCAGGGGCTGTTGAACTGTAATTACCCAAGTTCTGCAATTAGAAATGAGAAACTATTTAACCAAAGAGGGGCCAGAAACTGGCGAGAGAAAATAATGATTGCGTACCGGCAGAGCTGTTCTTTTTTCCTTGCCTTACGTCGTGGCTGTTTTCACAAGGAACGATCGCGTGAATATTGGAGTTCACTTTAAAAAATTAAGGATCCTCTTATTAATCCGAAGGATACAATCAAACTGTCCACTTTAGTAATTTATCTCCATTAATTCTATTTTGTTAACTATGCACTAATTACAAAATATGCAGTGTGATTGGAAGCATTTATATTTCATATTTGTTTACAGACCCCTTAGTCATCTTAACACTATAACAATGAGAATAAATTTACTGTAATTCTAAAAACATAATTATAAGTTTACTAAACAATGCAACACCCACGTATATATTTATCGTTTTTTAGTAATCAAATAATTCCTGGTACAATTAAAGTAGTATTGAAATCACCACCATTACAGTTAAATAGAAACATAGAATTTAGATATATCCGTATGCGTGTCGGAATTTCTTCGCAATTAATAGAGCAAAATTTGAAGATATAATTTGTACTTCTTTACGTCATGTTAAGAGACGTTTGAAAAGGTACGTGTGGCATTGGTAGGCGTTTACACATCATTCCGTAAAAAGAAAGCACAACCTTTCAACACTAAATCATAATTTTACGTCTTCATCTTTACATTCTTCCCTCAGCCAAGTAAAGTTAATTTGACAGATACACGAAAGTATTCGAAGAGTAGTTAGTGTCATGATAATTCAGATACTTAGGTAATCTATTCGATTTCTTTTTTCCAGGAGGATCTACAACATATTCCTTTGCGGCAGATTATTCAATTACATGTCTCAAATCACTTATGATAGAACTGCAGAAATCAGTTTTATAGTCCAGTAACAATAGAGGAAATAGAATCATCAATATTTGTATAAACTACCATAATATTAAAATTTTAGATTTATTTCCGCAGTATTATCCTAGAGCTGTTTGTATTTAGCGTGTCAAAAATAACGTTAATATTAAAGTCTTAAAATATTATGTCAAATTAGTAGGGTACGGAGAAGGAAAATTCAATAAATCCCTTGCAAAAGATTTTCTTGTACTATTATAAAGCAAAATTATTGAGGGATAGTTAAAAATACCTTATCACTCACTTGCCGAGTAGAACTCTGGTCACTCCAACGCTTTACTCGTTTTACAACCAAAAATTTATTGATGTTTCAGTAAATCCAAGTGACTAGCACTAAGTGAAAATTGCTAGATGTTTTTTATGAATTATCAAATATAGTCTATAACATCGTTGCTCTTTAGGGTGGTAGTTGCAACCTGGAGTATATTTTATTCGCAACCGAGACCTACAATCTTCAGTCGTCAATTTAGAAATCAATAATTTAATTATTTCGTGCTTCCGAGGGTATCAACTGCTACGGACAGTCCTATAATTCTAGTGTGTTTACATTGCAAAAGATGGCAATGTCCTCACTAGATCGTGAGATCAATGGTCGACCTACACTTTGGCTGTCTCTCTAGAAATCTCTCCCAGCAAGACTGCGCTCCTAGTTGAGGACAAGCTCTAAACGTCAGTTTTTCTTTCTTGTGTGTGTGTGTGTGTGGGGGGGGGGGCATCAAAATGGAATCTCTCACGGTATTACGCGTCGTTCGTAGTTGTGCCACTAGGTGTCGCATGATCGCCTGCACTGCTCGGTACAGTTGCGATCATGCGACTCCTAGCGGCACAACTGCGAACGACGCGAAATACCGTGAGATAACATTTTGATGAAACACCCCCACGCGCCAAGAAAGAAAAATCGAAGTATAAGCTCCCGAATCATCATCGAAATCCCAGTTAGCTAGGATCGGCTTTCCTTTTGGGTCTGTTACTACGATCTGTTATGATTTGACGGTGATTTTTACATCCGGCTGTCAAGACTGATGATCAACCCCCCAACCCGAAGAACCAAATTTCGTGACTTCACGTAGTTAACGAAATCTTAGTTAACTTATCGTAGATAACGATATTCTCCTTCAGGTAGCGGCTGAATTCAATCTAGCTATGTATCTACAATAAAAGAAAATTCTTCCGTCGAACTCTAAAACCTCTCGATCAAAAACAATGGAAAGGAAACGAACAGCTTTTGTTCCTAAAATATTTCAGCCTTTAATGTTAATCGTATCAACAATAAAGAATGATAATATAAAATAAGAATACCAATAGCAATAATTATCATAATACTATAAATCATCCATTTTCATACGAATAAATTCTCTAAAAAGTACATCCTACCCACCACTGCCAGTAGTATTATCATAATTTACCCAACACCGCATAACAACAAAGACCCCACAATCAAAGAAACGCAGCAACAACAACAGCATCTGTGGTAACGGCACATTAGCGACGTCCGCGACTCGGGCGGGTAACGATGGCTCACCAAAGAGCCCAGGCGTCGCACAATACTTAATTCGCGAGAGGCGGTCGCCGGTGCCCGAGGCGTCGGCCGAGTTTTTTCGCGCTTTTTCAACGTCGACGCGGTGGCGAACGGCTGTTACGTGCGCTTGCAGCGAAAGGAGCCCGCCGCCGCCGCCGCCCCCGCCCGCTCCCCACGCCGCCCCCGCCATCGCATCGCGGTCCCAACGCGCTACCGTCGCCACCAACCAACGCCACCGCCGCCGCCGTTCACAGAAGCCAAACCCAGCTGCGGTTCAACCTCTCGCCACGACTGCTTTCCTAGTTCAGCAGCTAATAGCATCCATTCGCCGGCCTTTTACGGGAGGAGTAGGTTCTCCGGGGAGGCAATGTTGGAGTGTTCCACGGAATGTATGGGCTTGCGGACTCTTTATTGCTTCGGTGATAACTGCTCGTTTCCCGACAAAACCGTTTAATTGAGGCAATTAAATTATAAACGTCAAGGCGTTTCACATACGAGGACAGATGTTGAAAAGCTCTATCTGAGGT
>JAHLJT010000631.1:106516545-106631574 GCA_031308135.1 Acheta domesticus | reverse complement strand
ACAATCATACAGCACAAACTACAGTAGTAGTAGTACAGTTTTTTATGTTCATAAATTTAAACAAACTATCCTCGGAGGGTGATCGGAATTTTGCTAATCATATCCATTAAAGAAACATACGATGGGTGCTTACCTACTTGTATTTGTAAAGTTATGGTTGAATTCTCTTTCAACATCCTGGCTCCGAGATCACTTTGTGAAATACCTCTCTCCAATCAAGCGCTTAATTCAATAGTACGATTTTGCTCGAGCCTGATCATCGTGTCTTAAGCGCTTTCAAATCGAACAGTTACATTACCGCGAGATTTACGTCTGAATCATCTCGCGATTGTGCTGTGCACGCAGCGCGTGCTCCAAGGGGCATCCTCCCGTGCGCTGCCATTCACTGCATGTGGGCGACTTGCACAAGCCGCCCATTAGACGGACGCCCGAGACCGCCAACTGCTTTCGCGCGCGCCGGCGTTTAGAACAGGGGAGGGGCCAGTGTGGGGGAACCGGGGGCAGATCCAGCCGATAATTTTGGAGGGGGCCGTCATAGATTTGTTAAATAATAAAATTTGTTATTATATTTTATATTATTTTTGTAGTGTAGTATATATGATACTATACAATAATATGTTTAAATAATTACACAATTCAAACGTAAATATTTAAATAAGTTTTACCAAAGAAAAGAAGGTAACAAACGAAAACTATACATATTTTGGAGGGGGGCTATGGCCCCCATGCCCCCTCCTTAATCCGCTATCTAACTGAACAGGAGACCGAAACCATAAAAAAGAGAGTAATGATGGGAGAATATTTGCTTTATCAGGTCATGACAAGTATGAGAAACAACGGTGAAAGGAACATGAACACGTGTTGCTCAGTTTTTAATCTACAAGACTAGTTTCAAAGTTTTGATTGAGAGTTTCTAAAATCTTATGTTATCTTCATCTTAAACAAAAGATCGACTCAATCTCCATATATGGAGGACACTATAATGCACAAAATTTGTCATCCACAACAGTAATATGAATGCGGCAGCTTTAACACCTCACTACGAAGGAATGTAAATAATAACATTTACACGAAAAAAAATTCTGAATTGGAAGACACATTCTGAACAATTTAATATTAGTTGCGCTGTAACCTGTGTTGTCAACAATTTTAGTTCGTGTAGATTAATTGAATTACCATTTATTTGCATTGGCCATAATTTTAAAATGAATGTTTCATCACGTTTTCAACAAACTCGTGCGTTAAAATCATATAGAACTTAGTTTTAGCCTATCCGAAGACGTCAATTAGGAGGCGGTTATACACGGGGGAAGGAAGAGCGTCTGTCGCTGTCTTAGTATTTGAACTTTAATTAAATATCATTAGTCGCAACCCACACTTCTAATATTCATTAAAATTTATCCTAAAACCCTTATACCATTACCTTATACCATAATGCTTTATAAGCGCGTCATGTACATTAAGAAGTAGATATAATAAAATGTCAAACATGAGAGACAAAATTCTCTACAGCGACGAGGTAAATTATAAATATTTGTTTATGTTTTCACAAGTAAAATTAAGATTAAATAATGTAGGGTGAGTGAAGTGAGTGCACTTTACAGTGTGCATTCAGTGAAGATACAGGAACGCACGAAACCTACATTTCACAATCTTTCTGTTAAGAAAGTAACATTTCATTGTAATTGTTTGCGGTAGTCTGGTTTCCTCAGATTCACTTTCTTTTTAGCAGAAACTTACTTACGTCGTAACGTTAATAAAGACATGATAATAATTTGGACATTCAGGTGATGCTGAAAATACTTCAGCATGAACAAATGTTTAGGATTATGCTGCATGAACAAATGTTTAGGATTATGCTGCATGAACAAATGTTTAGGATTATGCTGCATGAACAAATGTTTAGGATTATGCTGCATGAACAAATGTTTAGGATTATGCTGCATGAACAAATGTTTAGGATTATGCTGCATGAACAAATGTTTAGGATTATGCCCCAATTGTGGGATGTCAATGTCCCTGCACGAAATCTTAACTTCTCTAAGCCTTAATTTGTTTTGTTTCACATTGGTATAGGACGAATTTTTTTTTACAGAACTCTTCACTAGCCACTTCACTCTTCACTCTCCTTGCTAGCCCCGTTGATCAATAAATTAATTTCTAAATGTGTTCCATACAACTGTGACATTTCATATCATTTGGAGAGTCACTTTGCCACTTCTTCCAACAGACGTTTGCTCCCCATGAAATAAAACCGGACGACTCTTATATTTTTTACAAATATTTCGTTCATCAAATCGTGAATACTTTCCCGTTTATGGAAACCTTCGGCTACTATGAAAACTAGTATTAATGAGAATGATAAATTACTTAGAGGAACCACTCATTATCCAAGGGAAAATATTCTTTAAAAATAAACTTTATACTCATACTACCTAATAATGCTAGTTTTTATTACAATTTTTTTACAATTTCATTACAAAGAAAATTTCTTTTTTTATTTAATTCACTTTTAACAACAACTCCTTGAATAAAAAGTACTTCGATTTTCCCAACCGAAAATAACAACAACCATTCCTACATTTCCATCACAGCTCAATCCTGTACTTGGCCAGGCGTGCACGGTGGCTGCAGAAGCGCCCAGCTGAGTAATTCAGACGCGGGCCGAGCGCAGAGGGCGCCCGCCACGCCGGGGCCGCGCGTGACTGGGGCCTGGGAAATGAGCTAGCAAATCACAGGTAAACGGCCGACGCCTCCCGAGTCGTGTTCTCCAGAGCAAAAGAACACCCGCGACACGATCGACACGTGGAGGAGGGCAGTGGAGGCCGGCAGGGAGAAAAAACGCGGGGACAAATGAAAATGGAAGAGGAGATTGCAGAAGAGTCCATGACAATTGGGCGACATGACAGGACGAAGGGTGCGGAGGGCGAAGGGGGGATGAAAATTGAGGGAGATGGAAGTTGAAAGAGAAGACTCTGCGTTGGCATTGAAGATTGAGGAAGCATCGAAGTTGGGAAACCCGGAGGCGGCGCACGAGATGAAGGAGAGCGGAGTTGGTCAGCGGTGAAGATTGAGGGCGATTCAGAAGGGACATGGGGATGAACACAGGGGGGGGGGGGAGGAAATAATGTATATTGAGAAAAACTTGAGGCAACCAACAGTTAGGAGGCTGAACCAGGGAGGCAAGACAGGAGTAAAAAGAAGTCGAAGCGGCAGTGACGAAGGAACAATGACAATAGTGAAGGCGGAAGCCGACATTGCAAACACTACAGCAGTAAGGACTGTGACTTAGGACAGTAGACAAGTTCTGCAGAAAGAACTTAAGACGAGTGATGGTGATGGTAGAGGGAGAGGGATAAGGGGGGAAGCAGGGGAAGGGAAAGGTCACGGCGGTTCACAGCGTCCATCTGACGAAGGCTCTTGAATGCCTCGCAGTCCCCTGGCAGGGCTGGGCTGGGCTTGGCGGAGGCGCGCCGCGCGGAGTGAACGCCCGACCTCCCGCCGGCCTCGGGCGTCGAACTCACGACCAGGCTGTTTACTCGGTGCGGTCGCCGGAAAAGGCTTCGTTCCATTACCGTTGGCGTGTTTAACTTACGAGGCAGTTTTTTACAAAATATGCCGAGACTCTTCACTGGTTTGTTTTCAACTTCTGGCATTTCTTTCACCTGAACGTTTTGAATAGTACTCGTGCGAGTATGTACAAATGCTGAAACTAGGAGCTTTGACGAGTCAAAGTTTTGAGGTTCAACAGGAAGTACAGCTACCATAATGAGTTATATTCTTATCAAAATGTTAGTTTTATATCGCCTTTTAAACGATCTTTAACACCCTCATAGAGAAAATATAAAAACTTGAGATCAGCGTGATCGTGACAGACAGGTTTATTCTGCTTACGAGTATTTACACTGCTTAAAACACATCTTTATTTACAAAGTAAAATGTTTGTATAAAATGTAATTACGCCAAAGGTATCTGGCCAAATAACTAAATTAAGTTTGCATTTTGTACTCGTCAATATTTCTTCAACTCCTGTGATTTTTCAGAAAATACTGTGTCGTAATATCAGGATCATTTCAATTTACTATATTTTAAGAAAGCTGATAGTAAAGGGGCTCATCCACTTAACATTTATCACTTAAGAGTACCATCGGCAGATTCACGAAAATCCAGCAGCAACTAAACCCAGCATCATGAAACGCTCTGGGCAACATTAGCTCGTTAGTCCAAGAAAGCGTGTACATAGTTTATCATTCCTCCACATCAAGGAATTGCTGTCTAACAATTGCGGGGTGATGCAAGTTGTTCTCTTGAAATGGCACTATTCATCTCTCAATTCTGTTCATGCTCTTTAGAAGCGCTTTCTGAATCCCCAACACAATGCTGTGTTCTGATCGTCTATCTCCGCCATCGGAATTCAACTGTGCCGAATCGACTAACAAAGCCCATCGTCGTTTATCTGCAGGGGCTGACGAATAGGTTTTTGCTTCCTCCTTTATCTCGGCGCTCGTGTTACGAGTGTGCCTGCTGCGCGTTGTGTGAGCCACTCGAGGCATTGTTCGTTTACTGGACGAGTGGCGGCAGCCTTCTTGCTGTTACCTTTTGCCTTATCTATGTCTTACAAGCTCGCGCTGCCGCCTGCTGTAAATATTTGCTTCAGCTTCTGTTGGAAAATGGAGAGACTCTTCGTATCTGTGTTAGCGGGTCAGAAGTATCTGTGGAGAAGCTGTTTCCAGGAGGATCAATTACATTTTTGTCCTTGCTAAGCCATTCTTCTAGGAAAATACTTAATAAGAAAATGTTTTTGCATGGCCGGAAGAGCAGAGACTCCTGAAAGGATGAATTCCAACTCAATACCTATAATTAGTAAGTGTATGGAGATTTTACTAATCACTTTTACCATCCTTACTCCTTTATCAACGAGTCAAAGAAAAATCAATTTTTCCCTTACAGTACAACTCTTGCATGACGTGTCTGTACCTTACAAAGGAGAAACAAATTTACGATTGGAAATTCTATTAAGCAGACAATAATTGAAGAATTACTCACTTCAAAACAGTATTTACAGTAGATTCACGAAATGATACGACTGTTTGCAAGTTTATATTTCAAGTGCTTGTTCTGAAATTATTATAGCTGTAATTCTATATTAAGTAAACACGTAAACGAGACATTTTTCTTTAAAGCATTGTCCATTACTTTCGAGAAGCTAATACTGAAAAGATGTAGAAACAATAGTGTCTATTATGTTTTCTTAGAATCGTTGTATAATTATTTGTAATGTTAGAGAATGCACGATTTGGTCTTTTCACCAATGAAGGCGAGAAAGAGACGCCTGAAAGAATGAATTCCAAAGTCCAAAACTACTAATAAAGTAGTATTTGAATAAGATGTAACTTGAATTATTAACTAACAAGACTCCATATGTATGGGCTCAAAAAACTATTAACCTGAACATTTATACGAAAGTTTTCTGTTAAGTATTTTACCGTAAAATTCGGGATGTCGGGAACAAATATTTCCACACAGCCATTCTGTAGAACACAACTTCATTAATTCAGAACTCACCTTCTAGCCCGAAGCAAATTTATATTTTATTCTTTTACTCCCACCTAACGAGTTCCGAATTAACCAGTTCTCCGCATCACTATTACCATGTTCATACAATCACTATCTCTTCTACAAGTAGTTCGCCTAGCGATTCTCATCGTAAATTAAGATTTTTTGAACGAGTCGCTGTTGGCCATGCATGTATTCAGCATCGTCGTTCTTGTTCATACGTTTAACGAGCCGTGCGTGTTTTTAGGGCTTCTGATGGCGCAGCGCTCGTGTGCGCTCGCACGAACTCCGCCGCCCGCGGCCGACGCACGGCGTTACGCAACCCGCTGCAGCCGCCGCCACCGCCGCCACGCGTGCGAGTGCGAGTGCGTGCGAGCGAGCGACCGGAGCAGAGTGCGCTCTCCTTTCTCTCAGCCACGCCCCGAGCAACCGGCGGCGGCGGCGGCTGTTCCTATTGCTGGAGCAAAGCTACTCGATCCGCTCGTATCCTGCGCCCTGCTGCGTACCTTTCGTCTCGCGGCTAGTCCATCCCTCTCGTCTCCCTTGAGGCTCATCCTATACTGCGAATTTTCTAACTTTGCCCCTCAAGGCCCGTCTTCACGATGGAATACGTCACGGTATTTCGCGACGTTCCCAGTCGTGCCGCCAGGTATCGCATGATCGCGACCGTATCAAGCAGTGCTCGCGATCATGCGACTTCTGGCGGTACGACGGAGAAAGATACAAAATGCCGTGTGATATTCCATCGTGGTTATAGGGTATTGAGGAGCAGAGTTAGAAAAATCGCACTATAGTTACCTCTCGCCTCCCTTGAGGCTCATCCTATACTGCCCCGTTCCATGTTACTATCCGCTCGCCTCCTTTTTAGCACATTCTATTTAGAAAACAGGTTTTCCGTTTGTCCTTCCCTCTCGCTTCCCTTTTTACCCATCTCCTTGTCACGCCCCCTTCCAGATCTTTATTCGTTCACCTCCTTTTTAGCACCTTCTATTTAGAAAATAGGATTTGCGCCCTCTTCCACTTTTTTTTCGCCCACCCTCTGCTTTACCCTCTTTCCCCTACCAGCCCTCGTCCCTCGCCCAGTTTGCGTTCCCATTCGCATGCCTCTTTTCGCGCATTCTATTTGGCAAATACGATTTGCCGTAGTTCGTCCATCGCGCCTCCAACTCTCTCATTCTACCGTCCGTCATTCCTCCGACTCATTCTCCTCCGTCTCACTCCTTTCTTCTCCAGCTGCGTCTCGCACGCCCTTCTTGCCTCGCTCCAGCCTGCCCCGGGCAGCACACATTAACAGTGAAACTCACGTTCAACTGTGAGGACGGTTGGAGGGGAAAAATAGAAACAAGGCAATTTGGCTCTGACCTTGGACTTGAAATGAGCCGTAACTTGTTACAAAATAGGTAGCTTTTATTAATGGAAAACACTGTAATGCATTCTGAAGACATTCTCGACCTTTGAATTGTAGCTGTGTAAAATCCGTTCCTGCGAATAATAAGAGTCTTCACATCTCTACATATACGAAGTCTTTTTAATTAAAAATATTCGCCGATAAAAATATATTACTGAGATCAAAAACTAACTTTGTGGACTATTTACCATAATTACCTTATATCATTATTTACCTAACAATTGTGGTGTTTATTGTTTCAGCTAGTCATCCGAATAATGAGTAGTTTTAATTCTCTTCCTGTTTTGGAGAAGAGAGAGTAAGAGGAAAGAAAGCTGGATATATTACTCGTATGTATAAAAACTGCCTAACAAGTTGGTAGGAAGATAATTATATTAGAAGTACAAGAATTGCTCGAGAAAACTGTTTCAGAGAAAAGTCGAGACTCCTAAAAAAAATAGAAATTCTTAGAACATATATTTTATTTGACCTAAAAACAAAGGAACTGTAATAAGCCGAACTGCGAATTAACAATATAACAAGTCAACAACTGTACAAATATTTGTTTAAATACGCTTTAACAACAAGAAAACGTGTAAACCTAGCCTTTTAAAGGTATCAAGGGATTGAGTCTGAAGAAATTCGCGTTAGCAAATCTTGTTCACTAATGTGAGAACTAGGAGATCACAAGTCTTAGAACCCTGAAATCAAACGCTATAAAATTTGTTAAGACAAAGTATTAAACAGATTCAGATTATCATACTTCAACGGAGTGGCCAAGTTCGATAACAGAACTCGTGCACTTACGCAAGTTTTATAATACAAAGTGTACTTGCTTAATGAGAACCCTCGTAAGAATACCTTGAGTTAAGTGCAAGAAGTGTTGCCTCCACCCCTCAATGTTTCGAGCTTTATTGAATTTTCAATCTCGTAAAAACATTAAAATGTAATAACCCAATTTTAAAAACTTTATAACATTCTGTTTAACAAATTTCCACTTGTTTAATTATTTTCATAATTTGAACAATTTTGTATTGCACTATTATCTTGCATGCTACTGAAACAGGCCCAAGTTACGCCCACAATTACCTGCAATTTTTTCGAAACATTAAGGGACATTGTTTAAACAATAGAGTTTTTCTTTTTTTGCCTCGCATTACTGCATGCCTTCTAACTGAAATATCTCTTCGGCAAATTTGTAATCGCAGGGTTCATTATCTCCATCACTCACCCTCACACTAAGATTATCGAGTATTTGAACAAATCTCAACCATTCGGCAAGAAACTAACACATTAACATGCTTGTTATTAGCACAGTATAAACACTCTTACAAACAGATGTTTTGTGGCAGAGTCTTCGCTCGAGATTTTACGTTCCAGTCATCAGGCAATACCGTTACGGCTACCAGTCTCAAGATTTCGCTCAGATAAACACGCAAGGCAGTAGTTAGGCCGGACTTGTGCCTGGGGTCTTCCCAAAGGAAGCCGATAGCATCGACCGGATACGAACGTGAATCACTGTTACGAGAGCGCCCAAGGTGGACGCAAGCCGTGTAACGCCGTGACTGGTACCGCCTGCAGTGGTCAAAATCGTAACTCTAATACACTATTATCGGCTTCATAAAAGCAAGCACAGTATTTCATTTGGAAACTTTGGAAATGTTGGAATATAAGAAATGATCATGCAGAAAATGAATGGTCCTTAGTATCTGAACGAATTTATCCAGAGGAAAACTTTTAAATTGTGTATTTCTATATTTTAAAGCAAAAGCTAACGTAAATAATTTGTAAATGGGTTCCATTAGTTTTGAGAAACCTTTAGTCACGATAACATACCTATGAAGTTTATGAAGGATGTGAAATAAACGATAGATTCTTTAATAGTCTAATTGCGCGCAACAAAAACTGTCAAATTTTTAGAACATCAACCTTCATTCTTTGATAAACAATTTTACTACTTAACTATAAATACATTAAAATTAATATAAGTTGAACTTCATTTAATACAAGTAGAAATTAATTTCCGGGTAGCACCACTCACAATCTATATGTAACACGATCTCGACAACTTTCAATTTTTATTACATTGAACTATAAGCAGATTTTTCCTCTTTGTCCACGCTAGTTAAAGTCCAAAGTTGGAATCTGATTCGAAAAGATCTAATGAATGGAAATCTATTTGAAAACTTCCGGTTGAGCTTTTCAATCACAAAATTGACGTCCTGCGGAAAACTAACTACCATTATGTTAACCAAAATATGTTAATGCCTTCTCTACGAAAAAAATGAATACTGAAATGTAAATACACAATTCTGACAGGTAATAACTAAACAGTTTTATTTTGAACAAAAATAATTTTTGTTATTTAAAAACAATTTTAATTGAAGATTGACTCATTTGAAGACCTTGAGGGCAATAACATACTATGCTACATTCTGATGAATGTGAGATATTAATGTATTTTGTCTCCTCATAGATGTATCAAAATGTTTGGTTTTTATCAGACAGATTCACCGAAAGATGACAGTATAATTCATAAATAATGTCCTTTATCCCAATGTGCAGAATGCAATGTCTAAACCTTTACTTGCCATTTTCTCAAAACTCAATTATAGTGGCATAGAATGCTATTGCACTGAGGTCTTCTTTTATAAGTCCCAACTCTCTTTAAACGCCACTTTTCTCTTCCCGTTTCCATCAACCGAGCCGGCATCGTGGATTCACCCTGCTGCGTCATCGCGCGATCATCCATCCCCCGCTGGGTGATCGCCCGAGCTCCAGATGGCTGCGAGGTACGACGAACGACGTGACGTCACCCAATTCGCGAAACTTCTTCCGCGGACATTACGAGCACCTGGAAGCGTTCACGTAAGCCCCATCGCCATTCAATGCAAAGCGCGCGGGCGCCCGCCAGCCTTTCCAACGCGCGCCCCCGGGAGGCGAGATCCATCGACGGCCATCTGCATAATGACGGCATCACGCACCCGCCGAGCGCCCGACTAGACTGCGCCCGTCACCCTTCCCAGCCTCCGTCAGCTGTCGGGATCTGCGCGGCCGACTGACTGGACAATAGCCGCGCGCGCGCCTGACTTCCTGAGAGGATACGCGGTGGTAGCGGCGGCGGCGGCGGCGGCGGCGGCGGCGGCGGCAGTGGCGGCGGATGAGGCATCAAAGGATAGTGATGGCAAAGTTGAGCGAAAAATCGGTATTTCCATACATCACCCAAAGGTTTTCGACGTCCATGAAAACATCGACAAAAAAGCTATGTTTAAAATATTGAAGTTTTTAATGTGATGAAACATTTCCAAGTAAAATGTCCTCGTTCTAATGTGATACGTCAATATTAGTTTAAAGTATATTCTTCCTTAAATGATACTATCATAATTCTGTAATCAATGTCCTGTGTAGTCAAGGTTTAAATAGCAGTTTAACGATATTACCATGTACAAAATCGGAAAAGTTAACTCTGGAGAAGGCTACAAATAGTAAATGGTCTCGTGCCACCGCCGCCCGGGGATCGACAGTAATAACCGTTGTCAAGGCCTGTTGATTGCATGCAATCCACAAATAAAATAGATACAAGAATTATAATTTTTTTACAACATCGATTTATCAGAACAAATATACGATCTGAAGAAAACTTCGAAAGCAAAACATCGATGTTGTAATATCGATATTTCCGCTCGAATCGATGTTTTAAAAACATTTTTATATCCCTATCAAGGGGACACACTGCAATCAGCGAGCGGTAATAGACAAGGGGAAATGCGTGCAGATCAATCTTTTAGAAATCGCATTTCTCTGCGTCTTCGTTAAATGTAAGCCTGTAAATCTCACAAACGTCAAGAGCCTATGTAGGATAAAAATCATTTTAAAATGTTTTGTTGCAGATAATAAAGGTTTAATTAAAGCATTTGGTAATTTAATGGATCAGAAAATTTTAATTGTGACAGCAATTATGAAAGATTGCATGTACGATAGAGGCAATGACCCTATTGGCGAACGCAAAGATGAGAGTAGTAGCAATAAAGAAAACGTATATATTAAAATTTTCCTTTTAAGAACGAGATTGGACTCATTGTTGAGAACTACCTGTAGGCGGAAGAAGGAAGAGAGAGACTACACTAGGAATGAATGAGGACGTTAATGATGTTTAAAGAAAATAATGCGAGGTAATTGGGAAACAGATTCAGAAACTTTAAAATACAACAACTTTTTTATAAATCAAATGCAATTAAAGGCGAAGTTAGGTGGACATGGTGACTACGATACGTAAGGGCTATCAGTGTCTCAAGGGATGAAACTCAATATTATCAGGAACATCCGTAAACATGCCTCCGGTGAGACTTGTGCAACCAGTGTTCATACGTATAGAAGCTGAGAGCGGATTTCAGAGCAGCCAAGTGATAGCACGTAGTACAGGATATGGTTAAGGGAAATAGATGCCACTCTGCTAGAATGATAATGTAAGAACAGAAATCCAGTAATTAAAGAAATCCGGAATTACTGTAAAGGAGTAATTTTAAGTTTAATGCACTTTCAATGGTTTTATTCGGTTTTCATTTAAGTGAATTCTGCGTGGTGTGTGTGTGTGTGTGTGTGTGTGTGGTCTGTTTTTAATACCAATTTGTGACGATTGATTAACAAATGTGGTAGGCGCGGCATTCTGTAGGTGCGTTCACATATCAGGTGGAGTTCAAAGTTCATAATTACAAATATTAAAAGAATAACGAAAATGGTAATTTCAACCAAACCGACAATGGATATGTCACTCCGACACTTGGCAATTTATTTTGAGTTGTTCTCGGTCACCACCGAACCTGATATGTAAGTGGCAAGTTTGGGCCGTGGTTTAATGTCACTGGGAAAAATGTACGATAGCAATAGATAATTGGTCCATTGATAGCCAATAATTGTGAAGTAATAATAAAACATTTAAATTAATGCGTTTACGTTAAGTTCTAAAATATGAATGTCCTTTGAGCATAATACTCGCAATCATAGAATTTTATTTCTTTCAAGGATTTTTTTAATACTCACGGGAATGAGGTTTCTCGTGAGGGTATTGTCTGGATACGAACCTGAAACAAACAAAAAGATTGAGTACTTTAGCTATAAATTGAGAGTAAATATAAAGTTAAATTATGAATTAAAAATAAACTATTTCTGGAAAGTCTTCATTGAAACTGAAATGCACGTTTCTGATGCAGTATTTACCTAAGAGTTAATTCTAGATAGTAATTTGGCACACTGCAAAGTGTTGCACAAGATATCATATGCTAGATTTTACATTGATTTGGAATACACTGTATTATAAGTTTTAATAATACTTTTAATCTGATAATGGCTTGCTATCATTACTTTAATTTTTAATGAATAGATTTGGCTGAAAGAACTATCACTGATCGGAAGATCGCCGTTTCGTTGCTTGCCTAGAAAGTCAGATATCGCGAAAGCTTTGAAGTTAAAGAGATCGCATACTGTGTTTGGGGGTAAAATTGAACAAAGGCGGTCAGTGACACAAATTACACAATTTTAAATCGTCAAATCTATTAGCGGCAATTCCCTTTAACATCTTCCATTAACATTTTCAACAATATCCATAGCTAGAAATTAAAAGTTGTCTTCTTGTAACAACTGTGTGGAAAACAGTTGTGTGGGAACAACTGTATGGGAAATAAATGTTACAAACTATAGGCATGTAGGAGAATCAAAGATTATAACGGTTTGCTAACACACTTTGGAAATATTTTTAAAAATTTACACATGTGTCTGTTTTACATCTCTTCTGATCAGAAGACAATTCATCCTACACTAGTGTTTGACAGGTACACAAACTAAGTGACGACCTACTCGAAGGCAGCGAGTTTTCCTTTGTTTTGCTTTGACTGCATACGTTTCTCTGATAGCCCTATTACATGCATTGTAACTACTACACACGTTCAGAGGCAATCAAAGCTGACCATTAAAGGCCTATTGTCATTGCCAATTAGCGGGACGACCCCCCCGAGAGATTCTGTGCCTGCCAAACGTCAGCGCAGGAGGAGTTGCCTACTAATCAGGGGCAGATGACCAAATTCTATCATGTGTAGCTTAAGAGTACGTAGAGATGGTACACATTAGTAATAGCTAAAAATGCGAACTATTACCAAACGCTGAAAAAATAGTACTCTTATGTTTGAAGGTCGGAGTATTATATTTCTGAAGGTTATCAATCTGTGATAAAATGCGAAATCACAAAAAGCGAAATCACGTACGAAGGGCAAAATGGTCCTGAATCTGCGTATAATTGCAATGGTTTCCTTCGTGTTTGCTCTCTCCATAGGGATGGGGACATCGACAACACATGGATGTTTGAAAACAATTTGATAGTGGCCAACGGGGTAGAAATTGAACGATTTTTCAGGCAATATAGTTTGTTCCTGACAGAAGAAGTAGGTTAAAGGAAACCAACATTAATCTATATAAATACCTATTATCAATATGTAACACAATCTGTGGAAAATTAACCGAAAGAATATTTTAATTTCATTTAACAAAATTCATAACATTATAAACGAATGTCTTGTTTTTAATAAGTATTCACACTTTGCTAGACAATCCTTTTCCTCTGCAATTAAATGCAGTATTCAGAAGACTGTAGTTCTTTACAAAACAGGAATCATTCTACGGATTTAAAACTACTTCTTTAAATATTTATTGAAGTTAACACACGGTGAAATATCAAATTAGTTTCCCTTATTTCCTGATTTTAATGAGAAAATTTAAGAATCATCAAAATACTTATCTCAAATAGAAATAATGTTATTTATCCCTCAATAATAAAGATTCAACATATACTACAAATGATACATTTTGACTATAGACTTGTTTCCCGGTGACGAATATGTGAAGCCCTATCTTCACCTCCCCTGTGGGACATTTCGGCCTGTGTGCAATTGCACAGGGATACCCTTCACCTTTAAAGACTAGTTTTCAAAATGAAATTTTTAAACATTTACAGCGCCAAATTTTACCAATACTACGCATGAAATTCCCCATCACATTGACAAAAAAGTGACCATCTTCTACTTCCCAACACACCCTAGAAGTTTGTAACATTTATTCTAAACCGTATTTCCATCCATTCAAATAGGTTTCCGCGCTCTGTTTACTCGTGGCGACGCGTCCCGAGGCGCATGCGTCGGCGAGCGCTCCGCGCGGCTGCGCGCCGGCCGTGGGCCGCGGCCGCAGGGGATCGCTTGTGCAAGGTGCCGCCGCCGCCGCCGCCGCCGCCGCCACTCCCTCGCCGCTGGAGCCGGCGCCGGCGCCCCGGGCGGCCGCCATTCGCGATTGTTGACGTTGCGTAAGCGCGACCGGGCTGGAGGCGAGTCGCTCGCGAGCAGGCCAGGCGGCCGGGCGGGCGGGGAAGCCGGTCGGGCGAGCAGAGAACGGCACACAGGCGTTGGCGGAGGAGGTGAAGTTGGAGGTGTCTGTAGTGTGGGGGGCGGGGACGCGGGGGAGATGTGGCAGTGGAAATGGTAGAAGTGGCTGGGAGCCCCGGCGATAAACAGGACCGAAGGGTAGAGGCTTTACTTCTCCTTGCACTCAATGCAAGATATCCCTAGGGGGGATTTCTCATTAAATCAATTTTAGTATATATTGTAAAACTCGCAGAAGTATCTGCACGAGTTTATTATTGAAATTGCCGCTCCATTATAGGCTGATAATCTGAAATTGACTTAATACATTGTCTTGAAAATAGCAATTTTTTATAGCGCTTGATTTCGGGGTTCTAGGATTTGAATTCTGCTAGTTCCTAGGATAGCGGTGGCTTCAGCAATGTCACGACGATGTCAGATTCTGCAGTAGTGATGAGGACAACATCACACGGTTAGTAACTATATGGCCGCTACGGCAGTGCGGGAAGATCACTGTGGTGGCGGCGACGTCGGCGGCGTCGGCGCGGCGCGGCGGCAGGATGGCGACGTCACGGTCGGCCCATTTTCGTCCGTGTCATCTCGTGCCGGTGAAAGTCCGCAGGACGCGGCCGATCATATCGAGACCAGGCGCTCGCTCCGCCGAGGAGCCCCCACCCGCGCAGCCGCCTCCAGCCGCTGTTGACGGAAATCGTTGCCGCCGGTGCCCTTGGGCCGGGAGCGGCGCGATCTAGTTTTGTAGTCGCAACATACGCTCGGGGTAAATTCATCGTAATAACCACGCGCTATTAACTGCAGTAAGTGAGATAACATTACTAAATATATTGATTTAAAATTATGTTAACGTAAGAAAACTTTACCAAGATTAGACAGTTTTAGGAACGATAGAGTTGAAGAAAGTATTTTTTCTGAGGAAATAAATTTTCATTATAATTCAGGAACATCGTTTTTTTTCATTTTGGTTTTCAGTTTCCAGCAAACCAATTTTTTAACTTTTCATGTCAGGGAAACTAGCCTGATCCAAGATTTGGAGTAATTCCCTTCAAAAGTAGCAAATACATGGATTTTGTATTATTTTATATTATATTGTATTACTTTATATATAATTTAAATTATTTTATATTATTGCATTATACGTAATAAAATATAAATTATGTATAATGTAATAACATAATATAATTTAAATTAAGTTAGTTTCTACATTTTTGATTATCCGAATGGAGCAATTATATGAAACTGTACCGTTTTAGATAATGAATACAGTCAATAGTCTTATTCAGGAGATTTTTTAATTATCAACTCAATAATGCAACAGAGCAGCAACAGAGGATCTCTTTCAGCTTCAACGTTTAAATACTAGGCATTCAGAAAAAAAGTCCTGAAGAAAATTTAATAAAATCTAGTTTTATACTCTAATATTTTCAATTGTATCATTTTCACTTTGTTGGAATGATAAATGTGGACAGCATACAACTCTTTTGAAGCAGCGAGTACGCCTTTCAACCAAGTAACTGTAAGAGAGTAATCGAACAAAGATGAAATAATTGAAGTGTAAAATTACATTTCGAAGGTTTTATTTATTCTTCCCTTTGAACTTCACGAGTATGCTTCAAACTTCCAGGTATGCAATATATTGAAGCTGAAGGTAACTAAAATGTCGTTTACAGCCTCCTTGTCACTTCTCTAGAGCCAGAACAGAAATTGTCATTTGGGTATATTGAGTAAATTGAAAATGTTGCTTTTCCAAAATCTTTGATGGAGATTTTCGTTTACGAAATGTCATCTGCACAGACTACCAATTTCCTTCAAATTTACGCTGAGATTTTTTTGACAAATTTGTCTTGCACTACAAACGAGACTCCAAGAATCAAGTAATTTTTAAGTCCGGGCATTAAATTATAATCCAGCTGTGTTTCCTTACTGCGTTGCTCCGACTGCACACATATTCTAAACATCAACAGACATTAAAATAAGATTTTGGCGAGAAGACGAGTCAAAATCCGTAAGGGAACTTCGTTTTTACGAAGCGATTACGCATGGTGATAGTTTGGATTCATTTGTAATCTTCCGATAAGCATTGAAAGACGAAAATATTTCCGAGTTCAGAAAGATTTTAATAACGAAAGTTCTAAAGGGTGAAGTAACTTTACCTGAACACTGAAGAAAAAAATCTACGTTTGGGTCTATTGTATACTCCGCCCTCCAATTAGTATGCGACTTAAGCAATCAGTGTATTTTTAATTGAATTAATTCGAATTACTGAAGTCGGTCCGAAAGTGTTTTTGTTGTTTGTTGTTTTTTTGGTCGCGAATCGGCCACACACGGATCATGCAAACTTGCAGTTGCAGCCACCGAGGCCCAGTCAAATTTTTCCTGGGAGTATACTAGTACAGAGAACTGTTGGGAGGGGATCAGCATTTCCATGCTGAGTCCATTTTTGCACCCTAGGGTTGTTAGGTGACGAGGTATGGAAATAATGAAGGATGAAATTGTCAGTCACAAACATACAAAGACATACACACGTACAACCATGACCGAGGCGGAACTCGAACCCGCGATTCTTCGGTCCAAGACCGTTAGAGCACTACAGTTTTGACCATCTCGGCTCTCTGGATCGGCGAAAGTATATTATTAATATTTTATTCGTTTTACACTTCACTACCGTAATTACCAATCTATAATATCAATTAACATCACAAATAAAAATTCAGAATTTTATCCATAAAAATCCTTAACAATCCAATCCTCCCCTGTCAACTGCCCCAGGGCCGGTAGAGGAAGCACGGCGTTATGCTCACCCCCCACCAAATGCCGCAGCGCATGACGCGGCTAGTCCCGTCGCAACGGCGCTCTGATGACCGCCTCGCAGCCCGCGGTCGCATTGTTCGCCCGTGTGAGAAAGCGCCCGCGGCCCAACGACCGTTGCGGCGGCGGCGGCGGCGGCGGCGGCGAGCGCAGATCGAGCGTTAACCATCGGCGACCCCTTTGAAGCGGGAGGAAAGCGCCTCGCCTGGCTCGCCGGGCCAGGGCGCTGGGCGGGGCGGGGCGGAGCCGCCGTCTGTTACGTGTGCGATGCGCGTATTCTTTGTGGTCGCCCCGCCCCCTGCATGAATTGCACACGACCCGCGCCCGATGATCTGCACTTTCGGCGGACAGCGCAGTTGGCGATGGGTATGCGATTGACCGCCTGCGGAGGAGGCTGCGGCCGCGGGACTCTTGCGCTGCGCTTTTCGAATCGTCACGTAATCCTGGGACGGAGACCGGCGTGAGTCAGCCTCAGCCAAGCCTTGATTCGAAGAGAAAGAGCTTTCCGTTAGGGAAGATTAGGGGTCAGTGATTGAGTATTTGAGCATTGTTTACGGGCGGGTCAACTACTTTGTCATTAGTTCCGTATGTGTAGTGTATCCTGGGAGATGGAGTTGTTCCTTGTCGACTGGAACGTGTGATTCAGGTATGATCTGTAGGTCGGTTGGCGGGAGGGAGGTCGAAATACCCCTGCAGGGTACGGCCCAGCGGGGACAAGCTCTAGTCTCCCGATTGGGATTTCCACATGTGTGGTCGTGTGGTGCATGTAAGTGTGAATGTGGGAGAGGGGCATGGAACAAGGTTTAGAACGGTATTGCTTCAACATTCGCCTTGTAATATTCGGATGAACGACAGGAAACCAATCCGATACTAGAATTCTACTCCAGATAGCTGTATTGAACTCAACCACTATCTCGCTACAGTCGAAAATCCGCTATTGTATGGACACGCGGTCATTGACCTAGAACATCCCAATCATAGATTCTGCAAAGGGAACATCCCTGTTACTTGATCTGTACCAACTGCCAGGAAATATAACTGACTTTGAGCAATGAATATTGAACTCAAAATTGAGTTTACTCTTGGTTGCCTATTTATTAAAAAGAGAAAGCAAGACTGTCAATTTCAGAAAATTCCTGCTCACGAAACATCCTTTGTATCCTTCTCAAGGGACAGAGTCCAGAAGAATAGTTTGAATTTGAAAAAAATTACCTGTATTTTACTTCATGATTTTCCTGTGTACTTGTCTTTGGACGCTACACTCAGAACTTTACCAGAAGTTAAAAATTCATTTTCAACCATTTTTTTGTTTTGTCAATGTTTCTATTAACATATTTTTCTTCTTCATTGTGATGCGTTTCTTTACAATAAGTTTTATGAAAATAATGTTAGCGTACATCGGATTTGATTAAGTGATGGTCACCTCTAAAGTTCAATGTGTCCAGAATTTTTAATAAATTCGTAACTATTTGAATAAACTCATCTCGACAAACTACCTAATCTACAGCATACAAAGTTAATTTCCACAATGGTCGTTTCACACCTCCCCGTTTCGTCCGCAACATTTCCCCCAGCACTTTCTTTTCCCTCCCTCCCTCGTACTCCCGTCGCGGCGGCGCGGCGTGGCGCGAGCATTTCATTCACAAACAGCCCGCGCGTGGAGCAGCGGCCCATAAAGACGTCGGCGGGCGAGAAGAAAGCCGCGGCGCGCGAGCCGTGACGACCCGAGAGTGCGGACGTAAACATTGCGTGGGTCGCGGCACCTCGCCAGCCGCCCGCCACGCCACACTGGGCCCGAACCAGCCGACACCGAAGAAATCAAGAAATTCGTGAAATAACCTAGGATTAACAAGTAGAATAAATTCGAAAAGTGGAAATTGTCGATGTTTCACGGAAATTTATGTCAATTCATTGTGTTCAAAGGGATAAAACATTTTGTACCTTGTTCTAATTTGTAATAGATAAAGAAAACATAAAATCTAGTTTCCTGTAATGTCTTATCGAAATTGCTTATTAGTTACGTATGTAATCTGTGAAATGTTTGTCGTTTATTTAGGTTTGGTTTTTATATGCATCACACCTTTTGATATCTTTCCTTATCACCACTTTTGTGAATTTCCTGGCAAGTACATATACTGTTCCGCGACTCCTGTGTTCAACGAGAATTTTTTCGAGGCTATTAAATCTACACAGTTCAGGAGCAGATGATAGAACTATTTCACTCCAAGCTGAAACTTAGTATTAAGGCAGAATTTGCCACGTTGCCCTCTTCAACTGTACTGAATATATCACACTTTACAGTATTACTTTGCGATGTCATGAAAATTGACTACTTACAGAAACTAATCAGAATGGCGAGGGCTGCAGGAATAAAAATTTGTCCATTTTTATCAAAACGTGGCATAGATCGTTACTACCTGATCCCAAACCTATTTAATACGAAATCATTGAATCTGCCCTGATACTACCCCAATAGTTATGAAATTAGGTCCGGTGGCCACGAGATTACGCCAGTGGCACAACCTAAGCAGGTTTAAGAGAACCTTCTGTTTGCCTAGTGTTATCTTAAAGCGTAGAAGAAATTAAACACATTGAATGTTTTAGATTACCAGCCGAGCGTCCTTACTAGAATTACCGCGTTAATGTTCGTTGCGTGAAAGGGAATTTCGAGAAGCGCGTATGCGCTGTTTCGTTCGTTATAGTTCAATGTATCTCTAAGCTCGGCAGCTAATCGAAGCATGATATAGAGGAGTTCCTCTGAGAAAGGAGCACTTCGACAGGTCTGCAAACGCATGTCATGCAGGGTGATATCGCTGCAGGAGACTGACTGAGCCATTTACAAACGAACCAACTACAAACTAACGCACTGACAAAATATGTACGTTTACGCACACTGCGATTTTCTTAACTGTACCCCTGACAGGAAGCAGCTGTTGACGGTTTCATCCAATCGGGGCCTTGAACGTCACCATAGTGACGTCACTGTGCCGATATACAAGCTCCCGATTGAATGACAACGTAACAGCTGATTCCTGTCAGGGGCACAGTTAAGAAAATCGCATTATAATTTCAGTTATATTGCCCGCAGCGGACAAGCACTAGCTATCAAAGCGGTCCCTTCTTATATTATTCTCTCTGTAGTAGGTGGCCATGCCATCCCCTTCCGCACCCTTCCTCGCGTGGTTTGCCAGGGCCCAC
Source organism: Acheta domesticus (assembly GCA_031308135.1). Classification (NCBI taxonomy): domain Eukaryota; kingdom Metazoa; phylum Arthropoda; class Insecta; order Orthoptera; family Gryllidae; genus Acheta; species Acheta domesticus. Next base: position 106,611,210 of record JAHLJT010000631.1, on the reverse strand, counting down.
TGCGCGATGGTGCCAGCGGTAGCCGCTCGGCGCGGCGGCCGCTACCCTCCAGCGCACATCGGGGTCGCGGCGGCGTTGACGGCCAAGTTCAGCGCCGCGCCGCGCCGCACCGCGCCGCTTCGCGCCGTTCCGCCCCGCTGCGGGTGCCCGCCCGCCCGCGCTGATAGCGCTGGGGGCCAATGCTAGCGGGGCGCGCGGGCAGGTGCCAGGCCGGCGGATGGCTCTCCACTCCCGGCGCACGACATGCGGTTTATCGTTCGGGGAAGTGATGGTATATTTTTTTCCTCTACTACTCCCGGAATGTATACATTTCTGCACGTTATAGGATGCAGTAATGATGACTATTCCATAAGCCGTGCCAGAATATTATTCTCGCACGGCTGTCGACCAATCACATTCGTCTTAGTTCATTATTCCACGACAAAGGGTTCTCGCAATCTCCTACAGAGGCGCTGCGTGCTTTGCCACGGCTGGTCGCAACTGTCGTACGACAGGTGAGCCACGAAACAGTATGCGAGTTGGTGTTGAGGTTAAGGCGCCGATTGAATATTTTTAAAATATCAATTCCAAAGTCGTAGAGAAAGAATAGTCTTCTACTCGCGTAGAATGACTATTATTCACTCGTTGAAATTCTGACACTCGCTCCTACGTCGCTCGCGTCATAAACATGAATTCGTGAATTAGAGCTATCATTCTACGCTCGTTTAAGAATATACAATTAGCACATTTGTATAGTGCGATTTTTGTAATTTTACCCCTCAAAACCCGTCTTTCCGCTAGATATCGCATGATCGCGACCATATCAAGCAGTGCTTGCGATCATGCGTCATCTAGCGGCACGACCGAGAAAGACAAATGCAGTGTGATATTCCATTGCTGCCATAGGGGCTTGAGGGGCAGAGTTACAAAAATCGCATTATAAGTAATCTCCTGTGTGACGTTAGAACTGTAAGGAAGAACCGCTGCGTCAGAGCAGGTGCCGGCGGATGGCACTTGACCCCCAGTGCAGGACACGCCGCCTTTCGTTCGGGGAAGTGATAAGTGTATTTTTTCTCTCTGTGACTACTCCAAAATTTATTCATACATGCACGTTATGGGATAAAGTAATGACTATGCCACAAGCCGTGCGAGAATATTTTCGCACGGCTGTCGATCAATCACATTCGTCTTAGTTCATTATATACGACAGAGTTATCGCAATCGCCTATAGAGGGCAAGAGCTCTGCGCGATCTACTGCGGCAGGTCGCAACTGTCGTTGGAAAAGTAGGCCTATGTCGATAGCTGAAGATTGTGTGGATGATTCTATGCCGAACAAAATGTCTACCGCAAACACTCTTCTGCAATCGGTAAAACTTAAGACAGCAGTATTGACAACAGTATTCCAAAGGCAGGTCGGAAATAGCAGCAGGTACATTGTGAAAGCAGTCTATGTTAACAAAAGTAATTAGGTTCTCAGCAATCTTATCTGTCACGTACGCAAATATTATTATTGAGGGATATTAAGAAAATATCAGATTTAAAGGAAGGACTACAACACAGTTTTACAACCTTTATCTAAAGTTGGAGTATGAAGACATATTTATTGTGCCGAGGGCCTAATTAACAATGTTCCTTTAACAAATGGAAACATAAACCTATCTATCCTACGTTAACCTGTACTACATTTAACTTTTTCCTTATGACATCACAAAATTTGCTAGCTGATCCTGACAATTCAGGTTTCCTGAAGCAGTAATTTTTAATATTAACACATGTAAATAGTACAGAGTTCGACTAATCTTCAGTATATGAGCACTTTAATAATATGGAACATGAAGGTTGTAAATCTATTTTCAAAGTAATATTATTAAATTTAATTGAATTGCATTTTACGTGGTGAGACTCAGGCCATGATACCTGCTCTTCCGTCTGACCACGCAGATTTCGTTACGCTCCTTTCACCGACTGGCGGAGAAAGAAGGTATTCTGTGGGCGACGAAACAGGCGATTTTGAATTTAGCTCAGGTGTCATTTAGGCTTGAGAATCTTTTACATGCAGTAAATCTACTAACATGGGACAGCCTGCTTTTACTTCCCCTCCGAAGGAAGGCGTACGAAGGATTTTTTCGCCCTTAAAAAATCCACGGCTTCGATCGGGTTTGAACCCGCGAACTTGAGTATAATAATTCGATACGCAACCGTTATACCATCGCCGCCGTTGATACTATCTCCGCCGTACTGTCGCATATTAAGCGTATTGTCTCCTCATACCAAGCTATTAATTGAATCTCAAAACATTTGAGATACCATGTAGTACAAAATTGCAATTACTTGTTGAATGTGGCTACTTAAACCTTTAGTACTTTCCTATGCCTTAAAGAGCCTCAGTATAGGCTTTTAATACCCGAATGCCAACGAACTGAACAAACTGGGCAAGTAGCGCGTCACAAGACTTGATGGATTACGCTGACACAGCATACTTCTTAAGAACACCTTACGATATTGCAAATTTCTTGTATCCTGCAGATAATTCAAAGTGCAGCGCACATCAAAACGTCTTTCCTGTTTATTATTTTTTAAATAAATGCACATTTCGAACTTTCAAAACAGTTTCTAATATTAAAAAGTTAATAACACCATCAAAATAGGTTTTTTTGCATTACAATCGCCAAAGAACGAATGATGAGCGTGCGTTCTACTTTGGAAAGTTTTTCCATCTTGACGTGATCAACATTCATCCTGATCAACCATTTAAAAGAGATTAAATCTTTCTCACGTCTCACGATGACGAGATACCAGTTCTTTGGGTTATCGTGAATCTCGTTCCTGTTGGGCGAACGTGTCACTAGGGCAGATTTCATTTTAGATTTAGAACAATGCATTGAACCCCTTTTGAGGTTGGAAAAAACTATTGTAAAATGAACTGAAAAATGTATAAGAATGAAATAATCAAGCAATTTTTATCTTAAAATGTCAGTTGTAAGAAGATAATCTTCCTGGATTTGTTTCTCATACTTACGTCTTAGTTGTAATTACGTTTTAAAAAACTTTAAGAACACCTGTAATGAAACTTTGCTTAAGCTCGTGTTTTGTAAAACACGTTTATTCAGTACTAATTAACTATTTATACTATTAATTGGCATTTTCTACACTTTAAATTGAACATGTACAATGTTTCATACTTTAGCAAGAAAGTTAAATGATACTATGTACTATTACTTTTTTCAGACTTACAGAAACATTTAATTACGAATATCTGCTTTCTGCAATAGTAACTTACGTCTTATTCGTTTATACCAAAATTAATTCTTTAATTAATAGGAATGAGAAGGATGTGAGAATCTTCCTTCTGTATTCTACGATGACGAAAACTTGTGCCACTAATACAACCACAAGAGGCCATCACAAGGCCAAAAGAAAAACCTAGAGGTCACCCTGATCGCTTCGAGCAATCACATGCAGGTCTAATCACGTATTCAACCCGCACCGATTGTCTGGGGCGGTTTAGTAACCATAAACGCCCATCAATACGGCCGTGAAAATACAGCACCGGCGTGTCCTTTAATAGCCTTCGCGGCACATCCCTACCGCGCGCGTGTTCACGAAAGCCGTTTGACACGACTGTTCCCGCTTAGGAGCGACGGCGAGAAGCTTGTCACACTAGAACAGCGCCGTCCTGTCATTACGTCACTCTACCTTTCCCATGCTGACGTCGAGTGCTCGCAGCCACTCGGCCGACGCTGCAAATAAATGACTTTCATTTGTTTAAAAATAAGGAAGCACGCCCCGCCATTTGCGCAGTCGCGCCGCGCCACTCACCGGCGCTGGTCCTGGCCTCCGCGCGCCTGATGAATTGGACGGGGCGCTTCTCTCGTTACGTTTTGCTCGCTCCATTCAGAGTAACAAAACAATCCCGGGCCTTTTTGCTTTGTCGTCTCAACTTCCCAACACGGGCAAATTTTATCGCTTGCTCAATCGTGCAATTCGAGTGCGTAACAAACTGAACATCTGTCACTTGGATTAAATAACGGGAAAAGCCCCTACAGCTGGACTGTGGCTAACTTCATTCGGCACAAGGGAAGTGTGGCTACTCTTTTCCATGTTGCGCTATATCGCCCTGGTCTCTTTGTGCGAAAGGAAATAAAGGCAGGGGGAGCGTACAGAGTTTCTCAAAACTAGTCACGATCGGGGTAGAGATGACATTCTGAAGTAACATGACAGTGAAGCAACCTCTATAAAAAAATTATATATGAAGAGGAATCAGAGCAGGTGATCAGAGCAAAGGATCCATGAGCAGAATTTTATTAGCTAACATGTGTGTTCATGCTACATAAGTATATGCTCTAAAAGCGTCAATTCCAGGAAAGGTTAAGGGTTTTTTAAACGATCGTTAAGCCATTCATGAAGTGTGTATGTTTCTCATGGCATATCGAAATCAAACAATGCATCAACACGGCTCGCATCGCATCTTGAGTGGAACTTTGAAACTTCCACCCGAGACTTTTCATTGTGCGCTCCGCTTTTAGTACGTCGTTAACCAACCGCCGTAATTGCCATTGAAAGATGTAAACCTTCTAAGAGAACGTCGGAGAGAAGTACTTCAACATTTTTTCCATCTAAGAGCGCAGATAGTCGATAGCTTGACCGGAGGCGGGAGGGCGAGAAGGCGAAGAGGAATTTGAAGGAGGCGCGACGGCGCGGTGCCCGGGGCTCTGTGAGTCGACCCCGACGCAGCCTCGTGCCGCTTTGTACTCGCCGCCGCAGCCGACAGCACTCTCGCAACGACCCTTGTTGTAGGAGACGAAGAGGAGGATAAGGACGAGGAGGAAGAGGAAGAGAAGAATAAGCGCGAGGAGGAAGAGGAAGAGAAGAATAAGGACGAGGAGGAAGAGGAAGAGAAGAATAAGGACGAGGAGGAAGAGGAAGAGAAGAATAAGGACGAGGAGGAAGAGGTGGATAAGTACGAGAAACATTTCCCTTGTATTATAAAGACCGCTATAGAATAAACTTCACAGGAACTATGATTAAAGAAGTGAAACGACTAAGGAGTACAAATTTGTACGATTTACGTAAGTGTGGTACTAATTTGGACTTTTTGTAACTTAACGTTTTTTTCAAAATGTGGACACCATCTCATTAATTCTTATAGAAGATCGACACTACAAAGCAAGTTTGTCATTTAGCACGTTTCGAAAATTCAATTGAAAATTCAATTGAAATTAAAGTCTACAATTAACCAGGAATTTATTCAACACTGTGACAATAAGGTTGTATTATATTTCAAGACTTAAATGAATAGAAAATTTTACCCAATTTTGGTATTACACATTTCCAATCTCGGTATTACAATTTTGGTATATTCTTACGTAAACAAAGGTGCTTCATGAAGACCGTAGCATTGTCGAGTAGAAAATTGTCGTAAGTTTCCATATGTACGTCGCTTTTACAAAATCTAGTTCTGATACGAAGTTCCATCAAATTACTACCATAGAGGAGAAACTAGTTCGGCGGAAAACGAAAAACAACTTCGATAAAATAGGAAACTTTCGAGATACATCACTAAATACTGCTCAGAAAGCCCGGTATTTTTTTTAAATATTCTTGCTTGACATGTTTGGCTTATTCATAAATACTTACAAGATTCGTGTAGCGATGCACACTTTCATTATCAACCTCTTCTGCTCGGCCACTCAAGAGTTTTTTTTTTCTGGTGGCCTAAGCACCATTTTCGAATGATCACCTCCAAACATCTCTCCTTTCCTTATCGTCTCTTTTTTGTCAGGTGGCTTACGACAAGCACCCCAGGCGTACGTTGCATGCCTGTGATCCGACACACTCCCTTCTAGGGGAGAAGACGGAAACGCCAGCAAGATGAGAGTTTGCGATTGTTGTGATTTGTTTTCGAAACAGCAAAGGCTATAATGACGAAAAACGACGGAGAACGGGAAGATTCTCTATCGTGGAAGGAAACCTTCGTCATTCTGTAGCGTTCATATAACCACTAAGTTATAGTCAAGATGTGTTCCGCATTGTATGATTGGGCGTCTGCGAACTGTGGCCATTAAAGATAATGCTCGACCACACATTTTCTAAACGATTATAAGTTCCCTCGTTGATATCTCTTATGGCCACACACGTGGACCCTATTGAGCAGAGGATGGCCATACGAAGTTCATTTAGTTAAAATGGGATGAGATCAAGGAAGCATTTTAATTTTTCCAAATTAAACATTTTCATTTCAAACTACATTTAACAAAGAACAACTCTTATTCTCTAATTGCATATAAAATATAGAAAAATTAGCTAGAATGGAAATCATCTCAAACGATAGCTAAAAAATAATAGTACCCGTAACACTACGACAGCTACTAATACTGCAAGGGCTGTTGTGGCTCACATCTTGTTAATCTTATGTTAATAGGCACAAGCCAAATCAGATTGGAGCAATACGCTTTCCGTGACAAATTACAGCTGAACTGAATATAGTAAGAAAGGGGGATTCAAACTTTGCGAGAGAAAAATGAGCAAGAGGATAACACGTAAGAAGGCAATATCATTACTTAAAATGTCATTGGTTTTAATAGCGTTCAGCACGCATGATGCAGATCTTGTAAAAACAGTTTCAAATAACGTAACATTTGGCCAGACTTCGAATCTGAATTCAACCCATAAAGTAATCAAACAATGCAATGCACTAAATCCACGTTTTCTCCAAACATAATTTGTGAATAAATTTAACTTGTTTCAATTCTACCATACAATACGGACGTATCGCAGCTTGGATTCAATGGGTGATGTGCAGAAACATTAGTTGCAAACACCGGTTCGAGAATTATCGAAACTATTCAATAGTGGCTCAACATTCAATAGTTCTATCGTGTATCTGAAGGTTTCCATTTCCACTACAACGTATGTCAACCTAACTCCATTTGTATCAAGTCATCTTTCACTCGCTACGCAGAATGACGAATCTGCAATTAAAATGGAGGGAAGTCCCTTTCCTCTACTGGGCATAAACAATTGCGGTTTATATGTTATTTTTCTGCTATATAGTTTGATGCTCTGATGGCCTCAACCTCCACCTCCACTGAATCCTTCTTGGAAGTGACGACTCTCACGCGAGAGGACGCGCAGCTCCCGAGACACAGGCATTAGGCAAATTGCGTTGTAAACGCGTGGTAAGTGCAGGAGCATCCTTGAAAAACGCCGCGTGTAACAGGACCGTAACACGCATTTTCTTCACCGGAAATTGCAGAGTTCCACGAAACACTATAGAATTGTGGTAACATCATTCTTCGCGACATGCATATTACCGCCACTGCATCCCTTATTCAAAATAGCTTCCAGAATGTTGCGGTAATTTCTGAGAAAACTCTTTAAAACTCTTAATAGAAAGCACGGTTATACTAAAAATTATTTTTTGATAATTCTACCGATTTTTTTGCTAACTAATGTAAGGATACAATTTACAACGGAAAAGCTGGAATACAATTTTACGTTTATTAATTTAGTTAATGTATTTATTTACAAGTAGGTAATTTGTTTTCTCTGAATACAGAACTATCATTCTAATAGAAGCAAGAACATAAATTTGATCTCGTATTCGCATCGGTGTGTGCAGATGATAATATAAATAGAATTGTGTTTTAATTTCCTGCCTCTTGATAAATTAAATATTGAAATTGAAGACTTAGATTATTAACTTGGCAATAAAGATGGGAAGTGAAGAATACGAATTTTGTCGATCAAAATCAAATCATCCGTCGTCGGGTCTCCTTGAAACGGTTATGCGCCATTATATGCGATAAACGAATAGCAAAAATGTGGAGGAGGTTGCGTAAGAAAGGGATAAAGAATAGAAAGAAAACAGAGTTCACATGAAATAAATTAATTTTATCCCCGGCTTTGCTAAACGTGGAAAGCTAAGCGCTCGCTTCCACCAAGATGCTTTTGGGGGCTGTTATACTATGACGCAATGTATCGAAGTTTCAGCTCGACTTTTTATGTTTAGTGCGCTTGCAAAGCCGATGTACAATAGATTTAGAAGCGACAGTGAAAAAAATCTGGCATGGCGCATAACCACTCATCTTTTACTGTGAAATTCTCTCCAATACTGCGATTTTCTTAACTCTGCCCCTAACATGAATCAGCCGTTTCGCTGCCACCCAGTCGGGAGCTTGTATGTCGACACAGTCTTGTCATTATTGTGACGTTCAAGCTCCCGATTGGATGAAACCGTCAGCCGATTCTGACAGCCGATTCCTGTTAGAGGCAGAGTTAAGAAAATCGCAGTAGTAAGTGATATGAACTCTACGTATAGCAATATAAATAATTGATTTCACCGAACATACAGCTCGCGCTCCCCCTCCTCTTAGAAACCGATGACCAAAATCACATAACGTTGAAAATTAATTAAAAATTATTCTCATTTGCATACATTATAGAGTTAAATTAACAAATAAATAGTTTTGAATTGAATATTAATACAAAATTTTTGAAATGAAGTCTACATCTCGAACGCGCCTTCCTCACAACAAAATACCTGGTTAGGACACTACAATCTCAATGTCACACCTGAAGCGTAATTTGAATCAACCTACGCCTTTATTTGCGACTACAGAGCTCGTATCTGTGGGCCGGGCGATGAAACATTTCGCCTTCAACTTCGATCTTGCTACGAGCACAAATCGAAAACCCTTTGGCGAAAGGCTGCGAATCTAGCAAAAGATCGCCTACGAAAACCCAAAGAAAGCATCGGCCACCGCCCGCACCCCATAACGCGATCATGCAAGCAACGTCGGCGGAGGTGTAGGCGGCTGCGCGCGGGACGCCCGCCTCCGCCGCTTTCTCTCCGGGGCGCGCCGCCCGCGCCGCCCGCCGCCCACCCGCAACCCCGGGCGCAAAGGCGCCGCCGCCGCCGCCGCAGCTGCAATCGGGGCGCGATCCGATCCGATCTGTCAGAAGATCGATGCTTTCCTAGGTCGCTACCGGCGGCGCCCAGCGGGACCGCCCTCCACCAACCTCCTTCCTCCCCCCCATTCCCCCTCCCCTGTCCTGTCCTCCCTCTCCGCTCCGCCCCCGCCGGGGCGGAGACGTATCTGGCGCGAGATGTTATCGATGGATCGTGGCGGGCGGCGGGCGGGAGCGGGCGCGCGCGCGCCGATCGGAAGATTTTTCGCCTATCGATTTCGAAGACTTATGCGTCCAGGTGTTCCTGCTTGTCGCCGCGTCACGACCCACGCGCGGTGTGAGGAAATGGGGCGTTTCGCGACGGTGTAACCGTTTTCGCTTGAGCGATGGACGGTCATTTTTTTTAACACTTGCGGTGATTAGCATTCGTATTGGGCCACTAAACTAGCTGCTGAAAGCCCACGCAAATTTGCACAAATGCGCGTGCATGTAATAAAAGAACAGAAAAAAATTTTTTTAAGTCAACAAAATGTTTTATATACCTGCATCGGGCCTCAACGTTTACGAAAATAGTACGAACTTTACTAAATTAATGAAAAAATTAATGTTGATTTTTTGTTACAGTACTCGAGATGTTAATCTAAAAATATTGCAACATTAAGTGCATTATTCCTACCGTGGAATTAAAATGTGCATACAACTTGCAAGAAATATTTGAGTGTGCTAAAACCACGCAGGTATTACTTTATAACACCTTAAAAGCTACCATTCCTGCACTGATGCAAGAGCAATATACAGTTTGTATTTCAAACCGTCACATATTTATACGTACATTATCATTTCGAAGAAAATTGAACCAATATTTCTCATCGAGTACTTCTTAGCATTACAGGAAGAAGTATATTGTTGATATGCTGATTGAATCCTATGGCCTTGTAGCAGGCTTCGGGGAAGAATGAAAGAAACAAAAGCTATACCATTATTCTTTCCCAGGAAGAAAGATTGAACGCTTCACCAGTTCCAAAGCGAGAATGGCAGGTGTTGACTGATTCGGTCCGAGGCGTTTGCTTCTCGTTTTGGAGAGGCGAAGGCGAAACCGCAACTTGACCCATTAAAGGATTTCTCAATTTAGCCGCCCTTTGCCCTCCGGTTCGGCGATTCCATCTCTCTGCACAGTCTCGTTTTTCTCACTTCGTTAGGAACAGCAGTGCCCGAGCCAGACATTTTTGGACAATGCTTAAACCTAGTCCCCACGAAAAAATTAAGAATGTGAAAAGTCTTACCAAGAAACTAGAGTTAATTTATTTCCAAAAATAACAAAAAATACAACGTTCAAGCTAGAAAAAACTGAAAATATTTTAATAGGCCTACTTTTAAGTAAAACTATTAAGTGAGCAATCAATTTCTTAAAACGTTAAAAACCCGTCAAAAAACTTTGTTGTGTTTAGTGTTTAATAAAATCACTTTTTAAATATATGAATAATAAATACGAATTACAGTAATACCTATTTCAATGTTAGCGTCATTTGATTATGTATATTTTTCCATTCATAGATACATACAAGTATATATAGTAAATGTAACTCATTATATGAAACCTACATATAATGGAATGAGTCCTACCTTATAAGCAATGACTATAATTCACTATTTAAGGTAGAAGAAAATTAATTGAAAAATTTATGAAATATTGGTCTATTGTAACGACTTATAAATTACGAAAATAATTATTATTTAGACTTCCAATTTCTTTTTCAATTTTTTTACTATATTTTACTATTTTTTCCTATTAACCCCATCCTCGGGTCCCTTGACTCCCGGGGCCCCGGGCTATGGCCTGGTCAGCCCATGCCTAGCGCCGGCACTGAGGAATTGTCTCTCGCATTTGTTTACTTCTCGTACAATGATTACGAACGCACATTGTAATAGAAAAGTACATGTAACGTAAATCATTCTGCTCTCAACATTGAAACAATCTTACGTAAAAAGATTGTTCTCACAATACAAATATATAGCAAATGATTATATTATTATAGAACACAAACACAGTTCAGATGACATTTCTGTCAGAAAATATTTGGTAAACTCATTTTCTGCTTTTTCATTGTGAATATCGTATCCGCACTTGATATCTCATGACCACAAATATCTTAATAAGTGCATTTTTCTTGTGCAACTTTCACAATTACTATCATTACGGAAGGTAATATTTTGTCCAAGAATGCGTGTGAATTGTTAGCCATGATTAATCCTTGACCAAAGAAAGGTTTCCTCATTTATTTCCAATAATTTCTAATTCATTTATTCACGAAACTCGACGGACATTGTACTGTCCCAACAATCACGTACTCCTAGTACCAGACGTATGCTAACACGAAACAGCGTTGGAAGAAATATCTCACGCAAATATTTTCATTAGGTATTGTCTGAGATAACTGATTAGCTAACTGATGAAATCACGCGCTTACGAAACATTTCAAAGTCATTTTTCTCCTCCTCTCTTCTCCTCTCCCCCCTTTCACGAGTATCATACCCACACTAGACACCACCTTTCGATGAAAAACGGTGTCGAGATTCCTGGGTCAGGGGCTAATCCGCTTGAACAAAGTCGTTTCCACATTTGTGTTTATTGTTTTCCTTTCCATTTATTCTAAAGACCGAAGGCACGGAACCGCCCCAAACAAGAAGCCCGCGATCCTGAAGCACAGGCCTCTCCAGCAGACAAAAGCGCGAGAGATGACTAACGCGCGGGGAAGCGGGGGGGGGCGTGCGTGCGAAGAAAGCCCTCGGCGACGAGTGCGGGGAGTGCAGCGCCATTTCTTCAGCGCTGCCACCTTTGCCCGTGCGACCGCCGCGCCGCGCCGCCCCGCCTCTCCCGCCACGCGCCGCGCCGCGCTGCGCTTTTTGGGTGAAGGCCGCCTGCGCCGCCGCCGCCGCCGCCGCGCCAGCCCGGAGACGTTGCGCGCGCCGCGCTTCACGGAACTGATTCCCCAGAGGCGGATTGTTCTCAGATTGACGGAGTGGCTTGTGACGTTCACTCATCTGGGATGCGGTTATCGAAACGGGAGCTTCAATACCAACAATTTAAGCACCCGATTGCATAACCAGTTCCAGCTCAAAGTCAAAACTGTCGGTCCCGTGGCCGAGATCGCTAAGCAGTAGTGCCGTAGTGATCTTGGACCGTGGGGTCGCGGGCTCGAGTCCCGTCTCGGGCACGGTTGTATGTGTTCGTTCTTTCACTTCCTATCATCACCATATCGTTTCATCCTCACACCATAACGTCGCTAATGACCTAGTAGTTGATGAAATCTTAAATAACAAGAGTCAAAACTCAGAAGTCACTATTTAAATCTAAGAACCACAGACGAAGAACCTTTGTAAGGTCATTTCTGGATGCAGGTTCGCAAATATATTTTAAATGAAGCTTTATATATCTTAATGTAACAATGTTTTACGTGCATAAATGCACGTTTGCGAAGTCCATAGAGGCAGATTCGCGAAAAAAATCTCATAATGTATCGCTCTATTTATATTGAAAATTTCGATTCCAAAGGATTTTGTTTGTCTATGTGTATTTTAGTTGCGTAAGTTTAATACAATCATTATCAAATGACCCCAGTATTCGGTCATGCTTAGCGCACTGCTGCTAGCTCGATGCATTTACGCATCCAGCCTTGCCGGTTAGAAACTTTAGCCTAAGGAACTACAGTCATCAAAGTCTCCAGGAGGAATATAATAAATATCAAGAATTAATCACTCAAAAATTCAGATTTCAGATGAAGTAGAATGAAAGGTCTCTGCGGCCGCTACTCTATCGGATATCACTGAATATTACCGATGCATTCCCATTCCCTAGAAGTTCTTTAGCACTAATTAATTCCGTAAATATTCTGATCAGAAATTTTCCGTTAAGGGAACAAGAACTATTCTTAATCGACAAAACACGAAACAAAGAAAGTTTCGGCACAATTTGACAGTTATGGTAGAAAGAAACAGTTCATTGACAGTTAGCCAAACTACCTTAATTTGTAGGAAGAGTCTCGAATGCAATTTTATTAACAATTTCAAAATACTTGATGAAAAATCTAGTGGTAATATCTAGTCCCTTTCATCCCCTTGTTAGGCACATTTCAAAATGAACATGCGGCGTCTCTAAAAGGATAATCGTACGATTTTTAAAACCACATTTAGCCTTAATTTAAAAAAACACTATTTCGCTCTATAATGAAAATTTTACTCCCACATAACCTCTGTAAAATGGTGACATTTAGGAATATGATATCAGTATGACCTAGTGACGAAGTCTCCGAGATCATATGCTAAGTGAATGTTGAAAGAGTTTCAAATGTTAATTTATTTGAGATGTAAATTAGAAATTAACCCCGTGTAGTGAAGTGCACCTCTATTTTCAGCAGAGAACAGTGCTTTATTGAGACTTAAGACTTGCTAATTGAGCTTAACGTTCATGAATATTGACGAGTGAGTTACCTTTGAAGACCCGAGAGAAAATGAGGTGTTACTATTTAGCCATCACCAACTGGATTTTGCAAGAAACTACGACATCGACCATCTTTCCAATATCGTCATGTTCTAATTCTCAATTACAATTGACAAAAAGAACAGCAGCATGGTTGTTTTCAGCGTCTTTGTCTTATCTTAGAAAAGCTTCGTAGAAACGTAGCAGTCGTAATATTTTTTATTAATTTGCATAAATCAATGCAAAATTTGCTTCAATCAGATTGTCGGAAAACCACTTTTTAAACTCATTAAAAGTACCCGATATTTTATGCAATTAATGCTGGTCTAGATGTTATTAGATTTCAGTACATAATTTAACTTAAGTGCAGATCAGGCGAAAGAGTAGGATGAGTGAAGTATAGTTTCAAAATTTTATTTATAACAATCTTTCGATGAAATTCATACTTTTTCCAACCCGAGTGCGTATTTGAGAGAAGAAAAAACAGTGAAACTTTACAATTTTTAATATCCTTCTCCGTTCATGCAAATTTTCCAAAGTTTCCGAACACGTTTGGCTGCAACACCAATGTAGACCATAACCAAGATCATCCTAATGTTTACGCAATGTTTACGAAGCTATCGGTGAGGAAAGGCGAAACAATAATATTGCTTGGATTTCTTAGTTCCAAATTGGCCAAAATACGCACTAAGAAAAGCGTAGGTCAAACAAATTCTTCAAAATGAGGTAATGTAAATTTTTGGTGAGAAATGCGTCAATTTTTAAATGCAATATATGTGCGCTCTTGAAATTACATAAAACCATGATCCATGAAGAAAGACCATACATGAAATCACATATTAATGTTCTTGTTTGTGAATCGTTTTCATTTAACCCATTAATAACCATGTCGTGCGTAAAGGATATTTATCATTGTACTACGAACAATCCACGATATTTCTGCATGAAAACTATAAATAAATGTAAGAAAAATCTTCCAAGGTAAGTGGAGATGCTTTTACAAAAGCAGTAAAAATCAATTGCATGGCTTACATGTATTTTAGCACTAGTATCTACGAATTCAGTGGCTTTGGACGTAACACGCTGACTTCGCGTTTGGGAGGCCCGGGCTCATCCCCGTGTCGCCATTCTGACCGGGATTTTCGTGGTTCCCCCCCCCTCTGTCAGCCAGGCGAATGCTGGGATGGTTCTACTGAAAAGCCACGACCGCGAAATCAGCATCGTTAGCCGAATTCGTTAACTACGTGAAGTCACGAAGGTTGAGCGAATTTGAGACCACGCTGATTCCTGTTTGGGTGACCGACTAGGAACCTCGGAATATAACTGCGCCAAGGCCAATTGCCCTTTACGGGACATTAACGGCTAAATTTAAACACAAATATACGGATTCAAAACACTATAGTTGTAATTTTTGTGTTTACAATTTTACTTCTGAATCTTATTATAGCTTTCTTTGACAAACTTAACTGAAAAACTTTTGTAACTATAAAAGTTGCCACGTACGAGGACAATGAACGAAGAATCTACACGTTCTGAAAATGTTGTTCGGAGACTACTGAACTTTCAACAATTCAATCTAAACAGACGGCTTCTTTGTTATGTTTGTTGTTCTATGTGCGTACGTGCACTCCGAATCCTCGGCAGCCTCGCGCTCTTGTGGGCATGCGTGCAGCGGCGCTTCTAGGAAGAAAAAAAACGAGCCGTTTTGAAACGGGGCTAAGGGGCGGGCGCTCTGCGCCTCTTTCCGCCCGCCTTTACTCCTTGGCGCGCCTCCGCCCCTAGTGCCACCACCACCGGCGACCTGCTTGTTGGACCCGGGCAAGGCTAGGCTAGGCTAGGCTAGGCTAGGCAAGGCTAGGCTAGGGAAGACAAGAAAAGAAGGGGACCTCCGGCCGATCCACTTGTTTGATCCGGGCAAGGCAAGGCTAGGCAAAGCAAGGCAAGGCAAGGCAAGAAGAGAAGGGGTATCCGACCGACCCGCTTGTTGGATCCGGACAAGGCAAGGCAAGAAGAGAAGGGGCCTCCGGCCGGGGCAAAAAGCCGCCTCGTGGCGGAGACAACGCCGCGGGCGCTGCCGCGCCGGTGCTCAATGCGCCGCCTGTTCGCGACGTCATTCGGAAGAGGGCGAGAGCAGGCGGCCGTGACGCGGGTCAAGAACGAATGTCGCAGGGGTTCTTGGAAGAGAACCCTCCTGTCATCAGCTCATTATGGCTTCACGAAATATTGCAAAGCAATCTTAGGTACACGAATGAGCATGAGGATTAATTTTTTTGTTCGCTCGTTCTTTTGAAACCTGACAGGTTTTTTTCATTACAATTCAAAATTCCCAATCTCTGACAACCCTGATGACAAATTGGGGTACTTAAAAGAGGTAAACTTATAACCTTTTGCGAGCGTGTGTGTAACTTTTGAATAATGTTAACGATCTTTGAAAGCATATACCGTTAAGTGAGCTGGATTCTTGGCGATTTATATCTCCCTGAAAGATTTTTAATAAATTCTTTAAATTTGTAGATATGTGTAGTTCGCCACCAGAATGTGAAATGATAAGTTTTAGCCCCATTCGCAAAGACAAGCGTGATGAACACAAAAGGCATATTTGCAAAATAATGTAACCCTCATATCAATTTTGATATAATAAAGTTTCTTACGATTGAGACTAGGAATATTAAATAGTACTTTTTCACATTACAAATTGAAAAAATGTGTTTTAAATTTAGTTGTACACAACATGTTAGTATTTATTGCAGAAGGAAATTCACGAAGTAATGTTCCACTCTGCGTGTCCACTCTACCGTAAAAAATAATGTATGGAAGATTATCTCTAAAATAACTTTGCAATGACTGAGAACAAAAGCGGATGTGAATCCCTTTTATAGTTTTCCGAATTTCTACCACAAAATTTAATTTTCCTCTCTAAGGCGGTCTATTATACCAGTAGGTCTATAATGTACCCAGAACTAAGACTGTAGTACAAAGGGACGAATGTCTAGTTAACGGAATAAGTGCTGTCTCAAAATGTGTGGGCACTTCTAGACGCTCGTATTTCTTAGACGTTCTTACAAACGCGGAATAAGTGCGTCTTTAAGTGATTGGAAACGTGGCGTTTGCGCCGGCTATTTCACGTTTTACAGACTATTTGCACGTCAATCGTTTTCGTACAAAGAGCGTTCATTTGACGTGTGGTCTCGCAGGGTGAGTCACACGTTTACGTTGCGCGCCACTTCACATCAGCACAAATGTTCATCAAAATTAACATTTTCATTTTATGTATTATATTAATAGACTAACATTTTCGGTCTTTAATTATTAACAAATTTTCAGAGAAATGCACGCATAACCTCCTACGTAATTAATTACATTTTATAGTAATTAAAATGGCTAAATCCAATTTTCATTTTACGTAGTGCATCTTCAAGCATTCAAAATAATGCATTTGTCACAAGCAATGAAGGTAAACATTATGAAATGCATCCAAAAGTACAAAGTTGCATAAATATTAATGCAACAAGAACTTTAAATATTGGAAAAAGTTCTAGGCCTCTCTTCGTTACTGAATGTTTTTGAATAGAGACAATTATATTAACTTAAGTGGTTTTATGGAAATTAAATAGTTTTTTAACCTTCATCATTTTAAATCTCCGACGAATTGCCTACGCTTTCAACGAATCTTTTCGTAGTAGGTTTGCACGATATGCGAGGATGGAACTCAATATTTTTGCGAAGTAGTCCTCTTCCCCGTAATAATAATTGTATAATAATACGAGTCACAAATAGAAATGCTGTTGTAAATACTAAAATAATAAAACAAAACAGTCAGCAAGTAGCAAGTGCCGCATAAAAACATGACCGGAACTGGTGAGGGGACAACCAAGTGACCGACACTTAAGGGATCAACCAGACTATCCGTAACTTTAGGACTGAGTGATCACATAAGATTCACTCAAGGGCTGTTTCGGAATAATACTCCTTCACCAAAAGCAGTGTTAAGGTCTATGCCACGAGCACGAGTGCTATGACGAAATCGCCTCTCCACGCAGTTCATTACCCCCCCCCCCACACACACACACACACCAGAGACCACGCTATCCCTAGGTAAAACGGCGGGGTTACTAAAACCCTTTCCTGACGCTAGTTGCGCAGAGAAGCTCGTGGCGTGCCATGGTTACACGGCGCGTGCCTCTGTCACCAGTAGAAGACCTTGACACCACTGACCTCAAGAACTCATTTTAAGGGAACGACTACGAATCCGGCTGAAAGCCTATGACTAACTTCATCAAAAATTGTAACATCCAATCTTCTCTTTCTCTACGTACATACGTGAAGTTAAACTTCTCACCTTCGCCTTGCGCAGAATATAGAAGTTTCTTCATTGACGACTTGTCCAAGAAAGGCGTTTCGACTTCTGAATCAACTACTCCTACACTCCAATAGTCTAAGACTACTTGAAAAACATTTTTAGAGCAATGTGTTTGGATTTTCGAAGGTTCTTAAGAAGAAACTTTACTGAAATATCACATTGAAGTGTGTGCAGAGACACTCGTTAAGAAACATTTCATAAAAAAAATCTGTCAAGATCGCTGAATCAATGAACAGAACCTGCGGCTATAGTAGCCGCGTCACGCGAATTGAGTCAATAGAAACCCGGAGCGCGAGCCGAGCCGCGAGGTCCCTTGTTTTCTCAGGGGATCGTTGACATTTCCTCCGAGGAGTGGAAGGCCGGGCGTGCCCGACCCGCGGACCACGCGGCGCGGCGCGGCGGCACCCATTCGACACCGCCGGGTACTTGGGGACCGGTTAGCGCTGCAGTGTTATCTCAGCAACACGAAGCTTTATTATTCCTGCGGTCATTCGTGGTCCGAACGGACCGTTGCGTAGGATCGCCTTGAACTCTTTTTCTCAAACGGTCGCGCACGGAGGTCAGTTGGCTTCGGCGGGTGGTGAAAGGGAAGATAAGCAGGGGGTGGCGATTTACGGCGGATTGGACGGATTTCGTAGCGACGGGAAATGAAGTGGAGCTTTAATGAGGAGGGCACTTCATTTCATTTGAAGTTCGAAGCAATTTCGTATTCTACTTTCTTGTCCTTCGTGAATATGATTGTAGATAAACAAAATTTTATGCAAAGTGCAATCACCATTTACGATGTACCATTATGCTCCTTTATTAAGTCAGTTTTTCTGTAATTGATGATGCTAAGAACGTAAGCTCCAATGGTCTATTTCAGTCGTTATCACCGACAAACTCTACTAAATTGCAAAGAAAACAAACAATATCGACTATGAAATTGATACCAGTAATATCACTGGTGCACTGAAAATTTTCGATGAATCAGCAAGTCATGAAGCGATGATATTTATCATGAATTTCTATTCTTTTTTAGTATATCTGTTTCAAGAACAAATAGAGCAACAAATATAAATAAAACTTAAATAAAATGAATATCTAACATGAAACTGATAACCACTCAGACAATTACACGGCTTCTCCTGTAATCATTGCATGATTGACGAAGATATCCTAAGAAAATTAATTCAAAATGTTTCCTTCATGTGCTAAACTAACTTTTTAGAAACGAGAAACGTACGAAATAACTTGCAATATTACAAGGCAAAAATGAATTAAATGGGCAATTATAAACAATTAGGCTTAAACAAATCGTTCAAAATGTTCAAACTTCTATTTGATGTTCATGATGAAACTACAATTTCTTTCACAGCAGAACTACTGGCACTGTTTCAAAATCATTTTCCTGTACCTCCAATATTTTTGGGCATTGAATTGTTTATTTTATCTATTAAAGCCCCAAAAGTTTCACACAAAGTTTCGTGTGGCTATAACACTCCGCGTTTGTTCACATATTTGGCCAATGAAAGAATAACAGGTGTGAGCATCGTGAATGACTGGAAACAATTCACAAGTTTTTGCTGATAGTGATCTGAGCTTGATTGGAGTGTCATGCATTGATTATTTATCGCCAAAAACAGATACAAACTAATGTAATTTAAGATAATTATATTTTGTGCTCTTTTTCACCAATTCTGGAATCTCTGTCCGTACCCATTTACAAATTGAATTATGAATTCAGGAAGAAACTAGCGTTTTTGGCAAGAATTGATAAGCAAATATTCGCTCTCTTGAAATAAAATTATTTGCAAATTCAGATCAGCTACAGATTTTCACGATTATATACATCGTGATTTTTGTGAAGAAATCTATTTACTTTTGCGAGAAAATTGAGAACAATAATTTGAATAAATATATCCCGGCATTGCTCTCTAAAAATATTCAGATAGTGAAATTATATTTCTACATACATATAATTGGGCACTCAGCATACGAGCAAAATAATGATTTTCTAAAGCAGTTTCATCTTATTAAGGCACGTTCACAATTTTAGTAATGTTGAAAATTCGTAAGACCCTTTTCGAACTAGCGACGTTGACCAACATTAATTCATTAATTAAACGTAATGTGTTTAATCCTTTCATCAGTATTATCGGTTGTGCCTTAAATTCACAATTTTTATATAAAACTATCGCTAGAAAGCTTTGGCAGATCGGCGAGGAGCAGCGTGCGAGCGGTACGTCACGTGTCGTCGCGAAACGGGTGTGCGTGGGCGACAAGTGCCGGCACAGGTGCGCGCCCGCCGCGCTCCACTTGGCGTGCAGGCACGCGCGTCGCGTCGCCAGCCGCGCTCCCGCGCCCTCCACTCAAGTGCACGCGAGCCCAGGGGCCTGGCTGGTTGGGGCCTTTCGGCGCGGCGACCGTGACACGTTCGCAGATCTACAGATTATGCACTGGGTCCAAGAGGAGCACAACGATTAGCGTTTCACTAGTTGTGAAATTCGCAAGGATTTTGTGTTTCTAATACACACCTTAGAAAAATTTCTTATTTGTTACGTTTATGGGAATATCTCAATGGTTTAAGCTGCCGGCCTGGATAGTCCAGGTTGCTAAGGCTAAAGGGTCGTAGCTGGTTCGAGTCGCGGGTTCCAATCCCGCCTTGGGCATGGATGTTTGTGTGCGAGTTGTCCTTACGTGTTCTTACCATAGTTTTCCCTCCAGTTAAAAAAGCTCAGTGTTCGCAGTATGATTGAATCGTTTTTTAATGCGGCCTAAAAATATGGTTGAAGCTCTCAATGATGTTGGTATTTCTACGCAAACGCGTAAGAGTGCTGATGTATTAAATTAACCAATGTGTCTCTTGAAATGTTCGCCCCAAAATCCTGGCCACTTATAGCTTTCGTATATCATTTATTTGAAGTTGGCAAGAAGAAACCATAGCACAATATGAGAGAAAATGTTACACATGCATTGCAGAGAATAAATGACTGCCAAACTTCAAATTTTCGGATAAATTAAGAGTATTACATCATACAAATTAAATCCTCGTCAGAATTTCTTCCGAAATTAAGTATTTTAATGCTACCCTTTTCCCTTGAAGGAATGCAGACGAGCTGAGTAAGACGCTTGCGCGCGTCCAAGTCGAGTCGAGTCGCTTACAGCCCACTCAATCATGCAGCGTCAGTCCCTTAGCATATTACCTACAATCTTCACCGAGCCTACAATCTAACAACGCTTCCAAAAGTTATCTTCAGGCATTAAATATCCCGCCAGTCTCCGTGCCCCGGGGCGGGACCAGCCGCTCGGCGGCGGCGGCGGCCGTGGGCGCCGCGGCGGCTGAGGCGAGCGGGCGGGCAGACACGTCTGCGGGCGGCAACCGGCTCTAGGGCCCGCGGCCGCCGCCGCCGCCAACGTATGTGGGTCGGCGACCGCACAGCCGCCATTCATTCGCTGGGGTTCAATCGCGAGACTCACAAACCAATATTTTAAATTCCAACCAATAAAAACGTTACTGAAAATTTGTATTTCGATTGAGGGAATGTTATCAGAAAGGACTGTAACGGAAAGATGTGATTCCTCCCTTTATTTGCTTTATCTTTCTGTTAATTACGTTAGAATTATCTTGCGATTATTGTTAATTCCATTTATAAACTTAACTTAAAAGGTTTGATTATCTTCAGTCCCACCCCTAGCTCTGATTCCAAGTCTGAATTGCGAATAGCGCTCCCCCCCTTCATCGCCACTTCCGTTCCTTCCTGGCGCGGCGGCGACGGCCCAGTTCTTTCAAGTTATAAATCATACTACATACTAAGAAATATAACAGCATACTAATGAACTGAACATTTTAAGAAACTCAAAGCATTAATACATTTTCAATATTTCAATTAAAATTAAGACGTTGGTGATCACTGATCAGATCAGGAAGCACATTCTTTTCCATTTATCACAAGAAATTTGACAAACCCGTACTACACCGTATACTGCGATATTCGTAACTTTGTCCCTGACAGGAAT
This sequence comes from Acheta domesticus, assembly GCA_031308135.1. Taxonomy (NCBI): domain Eukaryota; kingdom Metazoa; phylum Arthropoda; class Insecta; order Orthoptera; family Gryllidae; genus Acheta; species Acheta domesticus. Next base: position 106,589,484 of record JAHLJT010000631.1, on the reverse strand, counting down.
CAGCTGTTTCCCTGCCATCCAATCAGGAGCTTATATTTCGTGACTGACGTCGCTATGGTGACGTTTAAGCTTCCGATTGGATGAAACCGCTAACAGCTGATTTCTGTCAAGGACAAAGTTACGAAAATCGCAGTGTAGTGCTGATGATGGCCGATTCCAGATGGGCATTGCGAATATCGCTTCCCCCTTCATCGCGTCTCCGGCGCGGCGGTGGCGGCCCACGCGCCTGCGCGAACGCGAAGCGCTGGCGGTCGCCCGCGGCGGAGCGGCGTCCCGTCGGCCGAGGCCTCCCCGCGTTGTTTACGCCCAACGCCGTTACGCAGGCGCGAGCGCGAAAAGGAAGGTTGCCTCTCGCCCGCGCCCTCGCCCGCGCCCTCGCCCGCGCCCACGCCCACGCTCGCGAACGATCTTCATAACCGCGTTGACTGGCATATTGTTCCTACCGACTTTATAACGCAGCTCTAATCCGCTATTGTTCGTGATTAATGAATACGTTACGCTCCCGCGGAAGACTGGTTTCACTACCTGCTTATTGATTTTGAAAAGTGCAGTCTCGTAAGAGATACTTTTTCCTCTTTCTTCTATTTCACCGATTCAAATAAGTGACGTGCAATACCTAAGGGTCCTAAACAGAAATCTTAATGCTTTAACATTTTTAATGCGTTGACATATTGTTTATCATATCTAACAAATCCGAAGTATCTATTAATAATAAACATGAAATTTAAACATTTGTTTTTAATATTTGAAAAGTTTTAAAATGTTGTAATTTTCTCATCTAGCCCACATTTTTGTGAAAATGAATGAGAGTGCGTGCATTCGACTGCGATATATTGAACTCCAAAAATAATATCTTAATGACTCTATATTTTAACGCGACCGATGAAGATCTGATTTTTTTAATCAAATACCTCATTGGGTCACGAACACATTACGCAGTTATCTTGGTATGTCAAATGGGCAAATGGAATAGAAGTAAAAAGTAAACTTACGATTTGATTCACGTCGTGACTTAGCAGGGAATTACTATTAACATGGGGAGAATAAATACTAGCATTAATTAACTAGCGACTACTACATTGTACACCACACGTTTGTCATTTGAGAACGAAGCAAGATATCGATCGACGCCTGGCAATGATTCTGTTCTCTTAAAGAATACGCATCCCGATGTTATCTGTTACGTTGCCCACAAAGAATTTAGAACACTTCGTGATCGTCTATTGAGAGTAGAGAACGCATTTGTTCTACTTTATGCACAAAGAATATTTCATTGCTGTGCATTTTGCAATAAACACAAATTTCAGAGTTCAATAATCTCGAAGTTAGCCGCAAAAAAGAAGGATGTAGTGGGTGATTTTTAGTATCAAATCTTTCTGTTCGTATCTTTATTTTCTTCCATTTGAAATCATTTTCTCAAACTGAAGTACACATTCAAAAGGTTTCCTTTGTTTTCTAGCAAACTTCTGACAATTCACTGTAGCTATGCCCGACCATGTTTCTTACAAGTGCAAGTCTAGAACATATTGCCATTCCTCTTACCACATTGTACTTTTAAAATTCAATATATCCATAGCTAACATAACTTCTGATTTGCTTGAACATTTTACGATGATCACATTTCAATTATGGTACTGAAATAAATACGTAAAGAAGTACATGTAGTTTCTATTACATAATCAAAATCATTTTAAATAAGAAAAGAAATATTATCGACATTTTGAACGTAAATGGCATATTGTTTGTACAAAGAAACCCCTCTTAGAAGCCAAATGAAAATATTTATATATAGGCTTGCTATTACATCATTCTAGGATGTTTATATAAAAATAAAAGTTATTTTGTTCAAAGAACTATTATATGCCAAATTTCAGTTAACTGAAATAGAAGTTACGGGAAAAAATGTCATTGAACATCTACATGACCCAAACAAAGAGTATACAAATCGTTTATCTTCCATGTTGATTACTGAATGAAAGGACAGAAGAAATGCGCATATTTGAATCTAAACGATAAATAACTTAGCACATTATTTTCCAACTCTCCATGTTATACATTCTCTTATTGGGGGTTTGTTAAATCATTTCATTTAAAAGACGAACCATGTCATGAATTTCGAAAACTGACAGTTTATTATAAAACATTTTAAATGCAGTTATCTATACCTATCGCATCGTGTACTGCTGACATATTCCTCCAGAGACAAGGCGCGAGGAAACGTAGCACTTTGAACGTATCACGTGGAACGAGGCACGAGGCATTGCAAATGTTCATCACAGAAGCACGATTAACTAACAGAGTGCCTAGTGAGTTATTGACTACGAGCAATTAAACCAGCGACGGAACCTCTGCACACTCACCATTACACGTCCATCAATGAGATGGACTTACTAAATCACTTCTGTCATCAAATCACAAACCTTCACTTACAGAGAATGAGCTTATTAATGAAGTTTTCACTTCAGTCCCAAAAAAGAAACGACACGACAAACTATTAGAACATCTCACAGTCGACCGACTGGAATCTTCTTCACACACGTTACACCGCAAGAGGACCCATGCCCATTTCACAACGCTTCGGGCCCAATAATTACCGCGCTGCTCCTCCTCCGAGCCCCGAAAATTACAAAGCGGGGCGCGGGGCCGGGAGGCGCAAACGCAGACGCGGACGCGGGCGAGGGCGCGGGCGGACGATCGTTTCAAAAGCGAGTGGCGCAGAGCGGAGCGGAGCGGAGGCATCTCCCGGGCCGTAACGAGAAGAGCGGCCGCGCCGAAGACAGCGCCGCGGTCCAAATGCCCGTAATTAAAAGCGGCAGCCGCCTCCACGCAACGCCGCACGGCGCTGCTGCTATCTAATCGACCCCCGACTAATCGCTACGCGCCGCGCCGCCCACAGCAAAAGAGACGCACGCGATTCTTGGCGAAAGTAAAAATGGTACGCTACAACAACCATGAACCTGCAATGAATACAAATCTAATATTTAAATATTACGTAACTTAAATCCAAAATAACACTTATGATATTAATGGATCTATATTTCCATTTTCATGACCACCTAATGCGCGCAGAAATTAGGGGAAAAAATCTATGGAGCCTCCGACCACGGCACATGTCTGGTTTCGTTAGATACCAAAGAACACGAAGTTAAAAAAATAATTCCGATTTTGGTTTAAAAATTCAAATTGTGTTATTTCCCCTATTCTCATATGGCGCCTATCGACAGAATGACTCCTGGATATTCAGTACGTGGCTACTACTTGCGATCCAGCTGACGTCAGGCGAAAGCAACGATTGAAGGAAGAGGCCGTTCACCATGAGATATTTGCTTTTCATTTGTTACGCCATGGAACAACAACTTCTTTAACACTCTAGGTATGTAAAGAACCGTTTTATGTATATTCTTCAGCCTACTATGTTATGGAAGTCTTCGTGGAGACTTAAAACATTTGTTTGTTTGCAATATTAAAAAAGAATTTTATTTGTTTTTCAGCTGTGTGCATGCAACCTTTTGCCATCAAAACCATTTTATGTGGTTTTATTCAACAGCATTTTGGTGCTGCGAGCCACTAGTTTATTTTATTAAAACATAACAAGTGGATGAAAGTTATTAACCTAATTAGCCAACTATGGGATTCTTTTTCAAAATACGAGTAATACTGTAAAAATTTAATTTAATTTCAAATCCCTGAAATACTACGTATGTGAAAAGTCAGATTAATATTCGACTAAAAAAAATGAGCACCTGCGCTACAAGACAAGTGGCAGCTGACGAAGATTGATTTTTTGATTGATTGATGATTCCGAGCGCGTCAACTACATAGATCATTAGTCCCGTAAGTGTAGAGCGTGTTTTCCTCGGGGGGGAGGTGGTGGCGGTGGTGATCTTATCCCGGCTGGATGACGAGATCCGGCGCCGACCTACCGTCGACTAGCGGGGTTTCCCTTCAACCAGGGATCTTTCACCAGCGGGGCACGGCCCCAGCCGGGACGAGCTCTAAGCTCGCCACTGGTCTCCCGCCATGTGTAGTAGTGTAGTCCATGTTAGTGTAAGCGTGTGTGTAAGGGGTGAGAATAGAACAAGGAAGAGGAAGGAAAGATTGCTCGCGGTGGCTCGTTTGTTAGGGTACTGCTCCGGCATTCGCCTGGTGTTGATCGGAGAAACCACGGAAAACTATCGATCAGAGCAGCCGGCCGCCAGAACTCTCCTCCTGACAGCGACTGAATTCGACCTAGCTGACAAGCAGCTGATGAACAGGATGCGGTCAAATAGTGGCGGTAACCACGCCATTTGGTTCACCCCTTCTTGGCTAGATCAAGACGAGCCACTAGACAGTGTTATTTTAAGAGAAAATCTTCCCATTTCATTCTCCTTTGAATACACTTCTCGTTTCCCTTTCTTCCAAATTTGCACTCTTGTCCCACGAGCGAGCGAACCGACCATTCATGCTGGTGCTGAACGCTACTCGAGGTGTTACAAGTGTTAACGAGAGCGCGGCAGCGGCGTCGTTGCGTTTCGCGACTTGAGGGGTTCCACAGGGAGCACACGCGAGCACTTGCGCCATCGCCCGCCCCGCCCGCCCCGCCCCGCCCCGCCAGGCACGCCCCGCCAGGGCACGCCCCCTCCGCCAGGGGCAAGTCACCTCGCCCCGCGGCGGCCCCGCCCACTCGCGCCTCCGCGCCGCGCCGCACAGTGGCTCCAAACATCATCGAAAAAGCGCCGAACGTACCCGCACAGCCCGTTTAATGTAATCGGTACACTCCCAACAATGTACTCTTAGTTTTTCTTCGGTTTATTCTCACCATGTACAGGGTAAGGGAGATGGAAACACGTTTTAATTGACAGTTTTTTACGGAGTAGAAATAAATTCTTTATTCCTTAAAAAAATGTTTTCAATGAACGTCATTCGTAGCATTAACACTTCCCACAACATTACGTCCTTTATGCATCATTAAATGCCCAATTTTCATGTACTTTCATTAAGAAACCTTTTCCCTTGACAATCTATTATTGTATATTAGATCATTCTGGTTCCATTTTATCGCTACAGCACTCATTTTTCAGAGCACTGATTATCCGTACTCCGAAAATAACACATTCGTATTCTACGTTGTTTCACTCTCGGCATCCCTCATTTTTATCGTCGTTAATGTTTCATTACTCGCACACGCATATTTTTGGCCCAGCACGTCCCGCCCACCTGTCCGCTCCTACGCGCACCTGGATGTGGTGGAGCCGCAGTTTATGGGACGAGGAGATAGATGGAGTGTTCTTTGGAAGCCAGCTGTCTGCTCAGAGATGAAGTGCCACCTATACTAAGAGAGAGAGAGTGAGAGGACAAGACAAAAGGTTGCACTTGAGTGATTACTGATTCATAATCCTGACGCGGCACTGCTTTCTTAAAAATTTAGTGCGTGCAACCGGGCCGAGATGCAGAGACAAGTTTATTTACATTCCAAGAATCCGACCAGAGGTTTTGTTGTTTTGAACAATACACAGACTTCGTAATATCTAAAAATGCATATGAATATGTATGAGCAGGAGAAATACTTTTAGTAAATGATAATTCATTTCTGATGAATTAAAAGTCTAGCGTGTACGGAAAGCTGTTAGGCCAGAGATTAAGAAACCACGGTTCACTATTAACCACTTTTTAGTACATAAATAGATTACGCTTATGTCATAATGCATAAAATATCACTTGTGTCGTTAATAAATTTGAGATGCATTTCCAGTTAAATATCCTTGAACTTATAGTTCAATCGAATTTGTAATCCATGCACAGGTACATTAATTTCCATTGCAATTTTATGCTATAGGTATGGAAATGTACACGAGTATAAAAATAAAACGGGAAAGTAAAACAAAATTCTCTACTCGAATTGCAATTAATTACAATTTACCCATTTGATAAAATTTTCGAGAGGATACTTTTTGAATAACAATTTCTTTTAACAATTATTAAATAGAAAGTTCAAGTCCCATGAATTTCCCAGGTTTCTTGATTAGCTTTTAATTATGAAAACAAATTGTGGTAAATCGTACCTTATAGTTTCTCACCCGAGAACTTTAATGTCCTCCACTTCAAAAATTATTTTTAAAAAAGATACAAAGATTTGTAAAAAAAGAGTTTCTAATGATCCCTGTTTTGTTTGTAAACTGATTTGGCATAACTCACTTCACCAAGATTAAGTGACGCATCTGTCTTTAGAAGTAAGGTTATACTACGTTGATAAAACTTACATTCACCATTGGGAGGACTTGCAATTAATTACAATATTGGATTTGTGCGTCCAATGTATTAATTCTCATCGCCACTTTTTTCAAACATCAGTAACAAATTGAAAATGCTAAAAATTGACTTTAGATAAGTCAAACATACCCTTACGTATTGGCAAGAGAAGCTTTTAGTTTACTGATCAAGTCACTCGCTGATGTGCGGCTCATGAATTTATTGGTAATTCATGATGCTCATGTACTAACGAGGGCAATTTCGTGAACAATAGAGGTTCAATAATAAAAGTTTATGCACGAATAAAATCAACCATATTCTTAGATTTATGACTAGTAAGCCATCGCAAATTCTACGAGTAATAGGATTTCTTGAAATTACATTGAAATTCTGTGAAGAAACAATACGATGGTTATCGAACATGTGCCTTAGCAACACTTTGATCTATACACCAATTCAGCAACAGGGAGGTGTTAAGAAAAAAACGAGAGACACTATGTTTAAGTAAGTCTCATAAGTCATTTTGACATGACATTTTCATCGTCGCGAATTGAATTTTCCCCCGTTCTTCCCAAATGTCTTAGTCTTATGCCTTGTGAACGGACGGATGAGAAAGTATCAATTCCGCGCGTATCCTCTACTGAAGTCATTCGCTTACATACATTTAGTGCATGTTGCATGCCGGGGGTGGCGGTGTTCCTCGCGCGCTGGAACGTGATTCTATGCAGACTTGCACGTCGCCTCGTCCTGGACGTCTTTCTGCGCCCCCCCCCCCAATAAACAGTCTTTAGCGCAACACTGCCCTAACCAAGTCAAGCCCAAAGGCTCCCAGCTGATTTCACGACTGTGTGGTAGTGTGTACTGCATAAAAGTGTGAGTGTGGAGTGGGATTAGGAGAGACCATTTTATGATGGAAATGCGATTCATGGTTTCGTTTGTTAGAATAGTGTTCCAGCATTGGAGGAATTTATAGTATTGATGGATGAAACTACGGAAAACTACCTGATCAAAGCAGTCAGCCGCAAAAATTCTCCGACCAGCGATGGAAAACGATACAACCACGTGACTATTCCATCCCTATATTGCGATTTCTCTAGCTTTGCCCCTCAAGGCCACTCAAGGCCCATCTTCGCGATGGAATATCACACGGCATTTTGCGTCTTTCTCGGTCTTGCCGGTAGAAGTCGCATGATCGCAAGCACTGCTTGACACGGGCGCGATCAATCTAGCGGGACGACTGAGAAAGATGCGAAATACCGTGACATATTCCATCGCGAAGATGGGAATTCGAGTGGCCTTGAGGGGCAAAGTTAGAAAAATCGCAAGTATAGAACCTCCTCGGGCGATGATACTGTCGCAGAGGCGACAGGCGTTGCCTCTGAGCTTCGGCGGCCGGGCGGGCGGCCGGGGCGTGTGCGCGAGCATGGGCGCGGGCGCGGCGCATGTAGGCCACGAGTGGCTTTCGGGCGCGCTCTCTCCCGGGGCGCCCCTGCCCTGCCGCCGCCGCCGCCGCCGCCGCCGCGATCGGCGCCGTATCGGTTGTGACACCGTCGCCCGCCCGCCCCGCTCGCACACTCGCGACGCCCGCCTCCCTCCCCCCGCCCGCCCGCCGCCTCCTTCGCACCAGGGTTATGGGCCAAGCACTCGTACAGGCACTTGTGCTCGGTCCAGGCGCCTACCGAGTGGTTACTTTCCTGGAGAGGCGCAGCGTTTGAACCGGTGTTACAAGGTGCACAGCTCGCCATTTTCTTGGAAATGGAATTATTTTATTACGATCTCCAACATTTTTCACCTATGATGTGCAACCTACAGGTGTATCGTCATTGACCATTTTGAAAGAAATTAATTTCAAGGGATTATATTAGATACCTGGATGAAATTGTGAAATGTATTCAACTACTCGTGTAAACCGTCTGATGTCACTGAAGCAAACTATATTAAATTTCTCAGCCAGATCCAAATTCTTAAGTCGAGACTTTTAAGGAAAAGTTTTTTTTCAAGAGTAGAAGTTACCTGGACATGAACCACACCCAATAGATAACGCTCTAAGCCTCTACGCTGCATTGTATTATTTGTAATTTGATGTATTCTGAAAGCACGGAACTCGGGAAGTCCACTACGAGTATAAACTTTCCACAGATCTTTTCAATACTGGTCGTGGAGGTGAATATTTGAAATCCTTTGCAACTAGATGGTAAAGCGATTTTAATTTTCTGAATGTTTAAAAAATCATAGAACAAAAACATGGACTCGGAAATATATTATAATACAAAACCTGTAAAAAATGACGTAAGTTATAAGAATTTCTGAAAGTTAAGATCTTACAGTATTCAAATTATAATCTTTTGTTTTTCTGTCCCCTCGAAACTGCTGAAGTCAACCCCGCGACGACGACTGCGGTGAGAGACTTGTCGGCGTGTGTCGATTTCCATAAAAAAAGGGAATAATAGAATGATGCATTGCAATATTTTCAACTAAAGCCCATAGATGTATAGGATCTCTATTGATTACATTCATTTCCTATCTGTCTCCTAATCGCTGGGTGATGTTACGTCGCGAGTTGAACTCAAGAAAAATTGAAGGCAGCCTTTCCATTACCCAGAGCACGCGACGTGTGCAAGAGAAGGAAACCACCGCCCGCGACCGAGCAGCTTTTCTCGATCAGTGTTCCGATATGTACAGATTATGTCAGAAGGGCTTTCCGTGCACTATGCCTTTTATCCACTAGCTCAGTGATGTCAAGGTCTGCTACTGGTGGCAATGGCACGCCTCGCGGCACCGTGCCATGCCACAAGCTTCTCTGCAGCCACTAGCGTCGGGAGAGGAAACTATTAGTAACCCCGCCGTTTTACAATAATGATGGCGCTGTCTCTTGCAGGCGGGGTGATGAACTGCGTGGAGAAGCGATTTCGTCGTGGCCACGGACTCCCGCTCGTGTCATCGACCTTGACAACACTGCACTACTACTTCAAACGCTTCACGAGCCATCTCCGATTGTGTGTGCGAGCGGGAAATCAAACTCCCAAAATACTAAGGTAGTAGTACATTGCTCGGCACGCGACATGTGTGGGTCGAAATTACCCGATTGCATTCCCCTCACAGCCGCTTTCCAGTTAATCCCTTTTCGCCTCAAGCTTTCTGAAAATGCATAGCCCAATTGCGTCCCACCAGTGTTTCCGGAGGAGGACTGAGGAAACAATGTAGAGAAATGGACATTTAAGCACGAAAATAGATGTTCTCGCACCATAAACTAACAGAAGTGAAGATGACAAACTTCGGAACTGTAAGTAATCTAAAATACGCACATTTAAAACATTTAAAATAACTATATTTTAAGGGTCTTATCATGGTCACTATCTTCTCCCTGGAGGCCATGTTATACGCAGAAATTAGTTTCAAAAAAGAATATTCGAAAATAAGCTTTCCTTACTCTACCTATCTGACCAGGACAATACAAAAGTAAGATAGAACAAACGTTAAAAGGAGCAATTGCGCAAAGGGTGACCTTCGAAAAATATCTAAGCGCGCTCTTCCTTGTACTCACGAGGACAACCGATCGGGATGCAATCGAGCTATGACTTTTGGGGTAGGCAAGTAAAAGATTTAAGAAAAGTTGACAGCCAGATACAATTGACCTATCCCTTTTGGAGGATGCAGGTTAAATGTTGGGAAAAGTTGATCGCGGGATGAAATCTGGCTACGCCTTTTTCAGGGGACAGGTAAAAGACTTAGAACATTTGACCGCGAGATGGAATTGGGATGTGCCTTTTTTGGGAGATAGGAAGTAGGTTTTGGAAAAGATGGATTGCGGGATTCAATCCGGCTCTGTCTTTTGGGAGAGGCAGGTTAAAGGATTAGGAAAAGTTGACCACGAAATGCAAACTGGCTACGCCTTTTGGAGGAGGCAGGTTAAATGCTTAGGAAAAGTTGACTGCGAGATGCGATCGGGCTGTGTCTTTTGGAGGAGGCAGGTTAAAGCCTTAGGAAAATTTGACCGGGAGATGGAATCGTGCTATGCCTTTTTCGGGATTCAGATAGAAGGCTTAGGAAAAGCTGACTGCGGGATGCAATCGTTCTATGCCCTTTTCGGGAGACAGGTAAATGGATTGGAAAAATTGACCGCGGAATGCAATCGGGCTGTGTATTTTGGAGGAGGTGGCTTCGGAAAATTTGGCCGGGAGATGGAATCGTGCTATGCCTTTTGGAGGAGGCAGGTTAAATGTTTGGAAAAGTTGACTGCGGGATGCAATCGGGCTATGTCTTTTAGAGGGAGGCAGGTTAAATGCTTAGGAAAAGTCGACTGCGGGATGCAATCGGGCTATGTCTTTTGGAGGGAGACAGGTTAAAGGATTAGTAAAAGTTGAACGCGGGATGCAATCGGGCTATATCTTTAGTAGAGAGGCAGGTTAAATGCTTAGTAAAAGTCGACTGCGGGATGCAATCGGGATACGTCCGTGCGGGTGACGCAATTGCTCGCCCGCGGCGCACGCAGCTTTCCTCAATGGAGGCCCTCATGAATCGCGGCGCCGGCGCGTGGGCGCGAGCAGGCGGGCGGGAGGCATTGTGCGCAGGCGGGAGGAGAGAGATGGCGGAGAAAAGAAACACCCGGTCGTGCGAGGATTCTTAAACGCGCCTCTCGGGTGTCTTGTGTTCTCCCGCACGCTGTTGGCGATGTCGATCTCGCCTCAACTTCACGTTGGCTCACCGCCGCGCAATTTTGTGCGGCATCGCGGGATGGTGATGGATTGAGACTGTCACTCCCATCCGCACCTTTCCTCGTGTGTGGGCAATCGCTGGCTTCCATTGTCGCACACCGTAAGCTTAGGTTGTTATAAGATTCTTTTTGAATAGTATAACGTGAAACGTACCCCATAAATCTTGGAGAATACTTATTAACACTAATATTACTTATAAAGTTTAAGCGCTCTAAATTTTAGCTTTTAGTTCTTTGAATTGGAAGCTTAAAATGGATAGGCTTGCCCAAGACGAGATTGCTAGTATTGAGTTGTACAGTATGAGGTTCTAAGAAATGATCTAAGCAATTATTTCAAAGCAATTTATTTTTTAACATTCCAAACGGATAGTCGGAATTTCTTTCACCAACCTATTGTTCCTGCAATTGTGCCTTTCTGCTTGACAGCACATTTATACATTTCCCATGACATCAATATGTCACTTTCCGCCTTGCGTCATATTGGATTAAGCTTTATTTTTTATCTCACGAGGTGGATGATCACAGAATCCAATTTTGAACAAATCTGACGAGGTGGATGATTTTATTCAACTCCATATCCCCCAACCTCTTGTATAATTTATTGTTTCTGGGTGTGAAATATAGATCAGAAAATGGACATTACAATAATTTTGCGTTTCGTATGTTGTAATAAATCATTGCACTTTATAGCAATATTGTTCTATTGTGATGTGGCAGACTACAAACTTCTTAATTTTAAACCTAGAGATGGTCAATTCGTAAGAGCAGTTATTAAAGTCCATTGCAAAAAGAATTTGCTTTCAAATGACTGTAATAATGACAGAATTGTATGTTGAGTTATTTATTGACACGCCGTCTCATTGTTCGTGCCCTGCAACGTCATATTACACCACGCCAACTGTAATTCCAACAAGCCCTAGGTGTTGCATACGCCATTACGAACCGATACTTTAGTTGGCAAGATGTTAGACTTTAAACAACAGTTCGCTGTCCTTGGCGGTCGCTTTACGGCGAAAGGCAATTTATGAATATCTTCACACGAACCAGCTCACCTGGGGCACCGCCGACCTACCTAACGAAGGGTTGGGCTAACCGCAAACTCGCCACATTGTTCGAAACTGTGATTAACGATTCTAGTTTTAAAGCACCCCACTGCCCGGAGAACGGTGAAAACCCGACGCAAACGCCGCGCGTTTGCAGGTGTGTTGTGGGTGAGTCACAATTCTCCGGTGATCACATTAAGTGACCCCTCGGGGCATCCGAGGTTGTTGCTCCTGGCTCCAACACGTCCGTCGCTCTGAACGTAATCCGTCGAGTCCGAGGTGTTGGGAACCGTCTATTCACGTTGTTTACCTTGATCGGATAGGCTTCTCTGACGCACAGGTTTCGAATTGCGTGCTAGCTGGTGACCGACTTAACTTTAAGCCGAACCGTGGTCGTTAAACGAACGGAAGCTGACTAATGGGTAAATGTTAGTTTGGAAGTACGAATGCTGCGAAGTTTCTCGCGTCCTGAAAGTATGTAATTGCCGCAAATCACCTCGTGTATTACGTAATGTGAGATAATTAGTCTTGCATATTGACTAATACGCAAGTGTAACCTAGAATTGCGACAAATATCGAAAATAATTAACGATACATTGAACTTTATCTGATTAATTACTTTTTGCTTTGCTGCAGAGAAAGTGGGAATATGTAGACAGAAGTCTTTTGCTTCTTGGTTTTGATACGTTCAGTGAACTTGCATCTGCACAGTTATTTAAAATGTAGTAATTAAGTCAATGGTAAGATTCTTGGAAGTTTCTTGCGCCATTTAATATTTCGTCATTTCATTCTAGTATATTATCAACTCGCGGATATCTTGTTCACTAAGCAAATTTTCTGATGTATTAAATGGAATTACTTCATTATTAGGAATGAAGATTAATTTAATCTATACCCAAGTAACTACTCACTATCTGAATAGATCGGAACCAACTTCACGAAATTTTATTATAAGTGGAAGTCCTTTCATTTTCAATGAAAGTCCAGATTTAGAATAATTCCCCATTCGAAAACAGACACACATTGTAAATTATTACTACATCACCATAGTTCTTGACGAAATGACATCAAGCGAGATATCAAGCAAGATAGAAGTCAACCCTGTGCGAAATTAATTTCGGTCGTAGCTGATTTATGCATACACGATTTATGCGTGGGATTGAATTAGCGAATAAAAAAAAACATGTTGGCTGTCAAACACGATCGCCCACTACACTAGGTTGCTAAAAGTGCCACGTCGTTGAAATCTCAACCATGCAGACCAATAAATTATAATCTGAGAATTCAGTAAACAATGGCTATTCTTCATGGAAAGCTAATACCTGTCTGAAAGAACAACAGTAAAACCTGACAACGCAGAGAGAAAAAAAGGACATAAATTTAATCTATTTTTATTGGAGGTATTCTTCTCACCCCCAATTTTCAAAGGTCTATTATGAAAAAAGGGCAAATTGTTTTGAAATGAAGACTGAATAGAACTTGAAAGTAAAATAATAAAAATTGTGACCGGTTACTGAAACATTTTTAGATGTTACGAATTAAATTTGAAACTATCTTAAAATATTTCGCAATAAAAGAATGTGAAATGTTATATATGTGCTTGTATAATGTAATTTCTACGCCATAAATAGTAACTTTATAACCAAATTTTCACCTAGTTCTAAACCAATTTTAGTTGCAATGAATCATTAAATTGCATGACCCTGTGAAGGTGCAAATTTCTTTTCCTGCCTTACGAAAGCAGCTCGTGATATTATCGGCCGTCCAGCTCGTCGCGCGGAAGTGACTTATTTCTTCCGATTCAGGTGAATCCCGCTTTCACCGGCGGTACACCGACCTTCGCATACCTCGGAAATCCCAGAAAGAGATTCAGTGGGAGCGGCGGCGCGACGACTTCCGAGTAGCCGAGCGGCCGACTCCGAACGGTCGTCCGTCTCCGACACGTGTGTGAGACTCGCGCGCACGTGTCCCGGGTACCCCACGTGCCGCGGGGCTGGCGTGCAAGCGACGCACGGGGAGGCAAGCGCCGCGTGCACGCGCGTGCGTGCATGCAGGCGGCCTTGGTCCAAGGACCACGTGCAGCCCGCGGGCGCGTCCACCGACATGTGCAGCGCGTACGATCGTTTGGCTCCGGCGGGGCACGGGAAATGTTCAAACCGAAGCTTTTCGGGGAAACCATTGACGAAATAGGTTCTTCTGTAGCAGCAGCTGCAAAAACAGCATTTTGAATTCTATCCTTAATTTTGGTTGAGAAATTCTATTCAGAAGAGAACAGGTAGATACGTTTTACAAGAAATTAATATTTAAACTTCCGCTTTAGATAAATGATAGGACGTGTAAGCACCAACTACGTGCAACAGCTTTACTGAGGAAAAGTATGAAGATATTGAAAAAAAGAACATACTGTGGGGTGGAGTAAGAGTCATGGAAGACTAACAGAATAAGAGTCGATAAAGCCAAAAATGATTGAAATCAAAAAACAAAAAGAAGAAAGAGTAAACTAATATCTAAGGTCAAATAAATGACATTTTTATTACAAATTACCAAAATAAAATAACCTTAACATTTGTGAATATAACATGTTAAATTCATTACACGAGTGACTTACGTCATTTTAACTTCATATGGGTTTGTTATTTTAAGTATCTTTCATTTAATGCTTTAATGCTGATAGATAAACATTTCAAACTCCCGAAGCCTAGAAACTACTATCGCAAATAATTATTTCAAGTAAATATTAGTAGTGCTCGCATTACGTCACACAATATAAAACCATCTTACCAACTTCCTAATTGAGCCAGAAGGATAATTGACCAAAGTAACTTCGGTGGAGGGAAAATGCATCCAGAAAGATCTTTTTCTCGTTCACACTTTACTTGCCGTTAGTAATATCAGTTGATGAAATATATTTTTAGTCTCAATATTTACGAAAGTTTTTCCAATTTCCGTATGCATGTTCTAACATGTTTTGGCTACTCCTGGATTTCACTTTCATTTTATTGCGGTAACCAAAACAATAACATGTAAAGCCGGGAAGTGTATTGCATCATATTGCGACTTATCACAGGAGGAAACTCCGGTGAAGGTGAGTTGCCAGCGACGAGACCAACTGGTTTGCGGCTTAGGAAGAAACACGGGAATAGCAAACCACATTACGGAAGATCAAGGCGTTTGCGTGTATGCCAGGAAAATTATTTATTCTTCTGTGCAGATGTGACCCGACCGAGGCGAGCTGTTGTCGCGACGGGAAGGTGTCATCCGGGCGCGACAACGCGCTTGACAATGGCGTCGGATTTCCATTTATATGCACAGATGGCGCGGGGACCTCAGTGGAATTGTTGGAAACTAATGGAGATGCTTAATGACAGACTACCGTGCAGTTCTGATGGAGGAAATCCTCCCCTTGACCTCTCGAACTTCCACTTTCACGGACGTGCAGGTTTCTTTATTGGCGGAGGGCCAGTCCGGGACATGGAGGTTTCCTCTTGTGGCAGAAATTCATTTGGTTTATGTGACCTTCTCTTGCAGATAAAGTCTCCTCGTATTAGAAGAAATAATTCATTCGTTATGCTTCACGAGAGGTGGGTCGAAGAACGAAGAAATAGTTAGTACATGTTCGAAGTATACCCCGGTCAGAGAAGATCTTAATTTAGAAACTTTAATTTAGGCTGCGTAGACTGTGATATTCTTTCCGATGCAAGAAAAGTCTTCTGCATTACATAACTGTCTGAGAAAACACTTGTCTATTGGGTTGAGTCCTCTAACAAAAATAATTCAAACCACTTCAACATGACAGTAACTCTCAAAAATGAGTCGCTCCTGTGACGATAGACTATGAAAATGTTTTACTTGGGTGGACCTGCACCTTGTAAACAACTTCATTTTCACCTATACTAGCTGCCGTCTTGAGACATACCATTATATGCATTCCTTGTGATGCAAACATAAGCAATTCCTTGTATTTGAAAATAAATTACTAAAACACTTTTGTAACCATTAGAACCACAACCACTTCAACACTACGAAGTTTTCGACCCGTTCTTTAAATCCATTCCAGATTGCAGTGCTTGTATATTCTAAATCCGGATTCCGTAAGTACTTTCAGCTTGAAAAATGATACAGTGTAAGTCATGATCGAAATGAAACAGATCTTCTAGCGGTGTAGCTAGGAATCTCTCAAGAGTTTAAAGGCCGCATCGTGTCTCATGAATGAGAGAAAATGCTACAAATAATTAGATAATGGTGCAATCTTAACTTTTCATTATAAATGTATAACATTTAAAAACCATGTGCGCTAATTGGAATTAGTTTCTTAACAGATCTTTTAGTTTCTTAAGAGATCATAACATGAAAGTTTTAAAAACTTTGGTTTCGCATCTATCAGTCAATTTCAGGTTCGTATCAACCCTCCCCGCTAGCAAACCGACTTCTTAGTTTGATCAGACCGAATTAGAACGTGCGCAAGCGGTTTCGCACTGCTTCAGCCATCCACTTTCACGCTCGTGTCGCGTCGTGCCATTCACGTCACGTCGCTACCAAATCGACTTTTTAGTTTGGATCAAACCGAATTAGAACATTAATATTCGAAGCTCCAACGTGCGCAAGCGGTTTTGCACAGCATCAGCCACCCCCTTTTCAGCTCGTATCGAGTCACACCGTCAACGTCACGTCACGTCACGTCACGTCACGTCACGTCACGTCACTACCAAAGAGACTACTTAGTGTTCTAACTCTGTTTGATCGATCTAATACTCGAAGCCGCAACGTGCGCAAGCGGTTTCGCACTGCATCACCCACCCCCTTTTTCGCTCGTATCTGGTCGTGCCGTCAACGTCGCGTCGCGTCGCCGCCTCTGCGCCACGGGCGGGTGAGGGCGCTGGCACTGGCACTCGCGAGCCTTGCGAAATGGGCGGAGCCCCGCCGCGCAGCGCAGCGCCGCGCCGCGCCGACCTACAACTGCAGCGCAAGGGCGGGCGGCCGCCGCGTGCCTCGAATTACAGCGCCCGCGAGGAGGCATTGCCCCGGCCCGCGACAGCTGCACCTTGCCGGAACCGCCTCACGGAACGGTCTGGTATTTACAGGAGAAATCACAGGAGAACCAATAGGGGAATTTCGTATTCCATTCTAGAAGGTTCTAACACTCTTTAAACACAGTCAGGAAACTACTTTTGTTCTAGGGAGAATGATTACATTGTTTTAATGTTAATATACTCCTCAATAACAAAATTAAGTTTAATTCGTTTTTTCGGACAGGAGGGAAGTTTGCACTCTTAGGAAAATTGCTCGATTTTTCTTCCTGTTACATGAAGATAGACCAAGATTGTGACATGAAAATACATAAATGTAATATGTGAAATGTTTAATTAGCAATGTGGAAACGCTGAAATATGAATGTGAAATTGAAGGTGACAATCTTTGAAAACATTTCTGCACATCCTCCAAATCGAATTGCATATTAATTGTCAAATCTTGAGTCGCTGTACAAGGTGAATGTTGTGAGGGACTAGAGATGAATTAATTTCAAAGTAGAAGTATAAGAAAATCTGAGAAAATTGAAGGTAACGTAGACTAAAGCTAATTTTAAAATATCAGCCTTTTTAGGTTTTAAATTATTGTTTTTATGGATACAGACTTTTTTGAAATTTTATCCCGTAACCATTAAAACAATGACATGAAATTGAAACAAAACACATGTATATCCCGACACCAATGCTTAGATTTAGGTAAAACTGTAGCAGTAAACATCAGTAGCAGTAAGGTATGTAAAACGAGGCATTCAAACAAAGATTCTTGTGGAAGATGAACAAGTAAGAAAATGGTGTAGTTCGTCATGATTGTAATTTTTCAGGAAGTGGGTAACGTGTCACAAGAAAAATAAGGAAAACAAATTTGAATATATTCAGAAAGTAATTACCTTCAAATGGTGAAGCAAAGACTGCGCACAATGGGCCCGCGGTGTCACGCATTTCCTTCGGCCTACTTCTCTTAATGGGGCAATCAGTTTCTTTCATTACTTTCAAGGAATCATTAGAGTTGCTGTAAAACTGTTCGCGGAATTTCTCCCATTTACAATGACATTGTTAATTCTAAGTTTTTTTGGCACTCTTATATTTGTTTACTCGAAATAATTCCAAGATTCTACCCCTTGCCGAAGTATTTAAATACGTAATAACTATATTTTACATTTATACATGGAAGAATATTTTGATGTAAAAATTAAATCAAGAAAACAATTTACAGATTTAACAGGATGCGTGTGATACGAAGATAATGTATCTATATCATATCATCAATCTGAAATTTCATATTTTCACAACCCCGATTTTTTCCTTTACAAAAAGTTCTTAAGACCATAGCTCAATGTACACCAAAGATTTAGATTAACGATATTAAAATCCCAATGGATTAAGGTATAAAATACTATAGATCAAAGCGTGTGATACGATAAGAATCCAACACATGATACGAAGTCAATTATACCAAAATTTAATCTCAAGAAAATAATGGATCAGCAGGCAAACAAATCCCGTCCATGATCTACATAGGGGAATGACTGGCGAGCGTCAGCTCCAATCTCTCCAGCATCCTTTCATTCAGGCGGGGAATGACTTGACGGGCAGAGCTCCGCCGTCGCCTCTCAGGCGTACAGCGGACGCGGGTGAAAGGGCGGTGGCGGTGGCGGTGGCGGTGGCGGTGGCGGTGGCGGTGGCGGTGGCGGTGGCGGTGGCGGGAGAAAGGGTGATGGGCCGGTGAACGAACGCGGCTCGCCTTCGGCAGCCGCAAAAAGCAGCCCCAGGCGACGGCGCCGCGAGGCGCTTTCGTCACGTACGTGCAGCCTTTCGTCCGAGAGACGCTCGCCTCACGACCCCCCCTAAAAAGGCGAATCGCCCAACTTACTTTACAAGAATCCTTCCGTAAATGCACATCTTATTCCATTATTTACGGAACCATTCCATTATCTTCAGAATCCACTATCCAAATCCAAACGCGATCTCTCTAATCGTACCCTGCCTCCGTGGTAGAGGGGCTTCGAGCAGTGTCCAAGTACCGCTTCAAGGGTGGGAGTTTCCTTCTGGTGATTGCGCTATACTTGGTTTCTTATATCCTGCACCACATCAAATCATTGAATACATATTCAACATATTATTATTTCTCACCTGTACAGAAAGCTTTGCCAAACGGCAACTGATAATGTAGGGGAGGACGAAGATAGGGGAGGACAAAGATGAAACTTCTTCACCCAAACTACAGTACAGCACTCTTACTAAATAAATGTCCCAGTCCCTTTTTTACCCCTCATCTTAAGTTACATTTTCTTCACAATTATGAATTCGAAATATTTGATTAATACATTATTTTTACTCTTCGTACTGGACTTATCCGAGGTGGTTCGGTTACAAATTTTGCCTTCTATTTCTCATCGAACTGATTTCCTCGCGCGTATATTACATTCCATATTCCGAGGGGGATTTATTAGAAAAAACAATTAACGGGCAAGTAAAGGAAAATTAAATAATTTTATTACATAAAGGGGTGTACAACGAAACGAACTCTGAACAATTCGATTCTGATGTCTTAATTTCTCTCTTTCGTCTTCTCGAGAGTAAATGTTCAGAGAGAAAGTTTACAGCTTTTTCAATCTTCCTGGCAATTTCGTTGTCCTTATTTAAATTCTTTTAAGCATTATTTTCAAAATATTCCCTACTACAGTAAGTAACATCAGACTTTTTAACAGGTCTTTCGTCACTCATAATGTTAGTACGCATCTACTTGACGCAGATACACTCTATATCTTATTGCCAGCCATAAAAACGCATGATTGCAAAGCATGAAGTGAATTTATGACTACTTTATGGGGAAACCTTTTTATGATTACAAGTCCATTAAGAGTGTAATGAATCACAGACTAGGCATGGTCATTCTGGTTGCTTGTCATTGACGACCTTTCTTGCATTTGAATGAGCGTATATAATTTCTTCCCCACCACATGCATACCATTCTCAACAATGAAGTCCAAATAAAATATAAAATGTGAAGACGATAAACTGAACGAATAAATACAATAACTTAGTTTCGTAACTTTATTACAATACAAATTAGAACGTACAATGTTAAAAAAATTAGAAATATGAACTTCAAAGCACATTTCTTTAATTTTAAGTTGTTGGACTAAAATCCAATATTCGCCAGTAATCTCCACGAAATTATACTACGTCAGCGTTAAAACAAATTCTACAGTACGTTTGCCAATGAGCAAGTATTATTTCGCCTCAAAAGTTTTACAGCAATTGTAGGACGCAATGCTGAGTTTTTTAACTAGGGCTTATTCCAGCCGACAGCTGGTTACCCTTTACGACCCTATGGGACGCATATTCGATTCTACACTAAACACCAACATAGTTGCGAGCTTCTCTGATCTGGGAATTACAGAACGCGAGGCCCTCCGCGACAAGGGGACAAACTACCATGTACAAGGCGGGACTCGAACCCGAGACCCTTCGGATCGAAGCCCTGACACGCCCTTAGCTACCTGGACTGCTAAAAAATATCTAATACCTTAATTAGAGGGAATGGCCCAAAAGAAATGGATTTTCTTTCTTTCTAACTGATACGCCGTATCGTGTACGGCCGGCCGGATGGAAGCCTGGCAGGGGACGGAGCGGGGCGGCAGAGCGCGGTCGCGGACGCGACCTTGTTCGCCAGCGCCGAGACCTCGCGAGGCCGCGAACGGCAACGGAGAACGGCGCCCCCGCGCGCCGACCGCTCTGCCCAGCGAGCGCCCCGCCGCACCAGGCGGCGCCGAGGGCTAACGGTCCGGGTCGACGACCCCGCCGCCGCCTGCGCCGCCGCCGCACCTTCCCGATCGACTCGCGACATGTAGGCCAGCAGCCGGAGCTGGCGCCGGCGCCCGCGGCTACGCTGACGGAGGCGGTGGCGGAGGCAGCGGCACAGGCAGGGGTGTAGGGGAAGGGAGAGGAGAAGCGGCGAGTCACCTGTGCATCCCGCGGCCGCCAAGTGGCTGAACGAATCTCATCACGATGCTTACATCTATCGCAACTCTTTAGGAGAATGGCTTTTGCGAAGATCTGATAGAGTATAGAAGTACGAGGAGTTGCCTACACAATGAAGTGAAAGGAGACCACGTACTAATTAGCGGCGGCCAGGTTTATAAGCAATAACTGATCTCTATATTTTATATACCTAATATAATATTTTATAATTATTTCCCACCTTCACCTCTCTCAATATAAATGCCTTATATTTGTAATTATATGGGTAGCAAACAAATTTCACTACGAGTACTCTACGAAGATATTCGAACTCATTTGAAAGCTGAAGAATCTCTTCCATCTTCTTTACGTTTCAACGAAGTTTATTTAAAAAAAATACAAATAAGATCATTCCATTATATTTTTCTAAGCAAAGCAATATAATTTCAGAAAGATTTCCTTCGTTAATCACGCCATCACGAAAGTGAATGTTAACTATTTTAAGTGTTCGAGATTCCAAGGTATGTCCAGATCCACTGAACGACAGAAGCTGTCATTGCTTTCATTTCTATGTAAGCTTTCTCCAGTCCGTGACTCCTGATTAGACGTTGACACTAGAAACTAACATTCCGCGCAAAAATCGTAAAATATTTTTTTTTTTTTTTTTTTTATTTTATTTTCCACAGGCCAGCATAATTGCTTTACAGGGATTGTTTTCATTTAAACCAACTCAAACCACAAAACTTACAAAAATAAATAACCAACCAGACAGTACAATTCAATCATCGAAGGAACAAGAGATAACATTCATATAATACATTCATTCTTTAATAAGTAGAATTAAGGGAAGCCCAACAGGTTCCTCATTATTGTTTATTATTTTTCAGATTTTGTTTGTTTGTTTATTATTGTTCAAATTCTGAAAGATTTATGGGGGGTCAGCAAATTGGATTAAATATTTGTCATATGGGAATCTGTTTTTGATTCGAGAAGTTGTTGCTGATTGACCAAGGTTATAATAGTCAGTTGCTGGCATATTATGTAAATATGTGAAAAAGAATGTGAACGTTTGAGCATTGTTTGGTGGATAGTTTCTGTTTTTAATTCTGAGTGTAATTGACTGTTTCTAATGAACCAGGGGGCGTTTACAGCTATACGAAGGATTTTGTTTTGGAAGGTTTGTATTTTCTTTATATTAGTTGCGGCAGTGTTGTACCATATCGGGCATGCATACATTATAATGGGAAGAACTATTGCTTTGTAAAGCACTAATGTACATTCTGTTTTGAGGGCGCTTTTTCTGTTAATTAATGGATATAATTTATGTAGTCTTCTGTTTGCTTGTATAATTTTGTCATTTATATGATTAGTCCATGTTAGTCTGGTATCCATTAATACACCGAGATATTTTATCGCTTTGTTTTTTGGTAACCAATCAAGTGTTTTATCAAATAGCTTTAGAGGTTTGGGTTTCGTGGTTATTGGACATAGTGTAAATATTTTTGCTAAACATTTATTGGGATTTAATTTTATTTTCCATTTATCTGCCCATAGTGTTACCTTGTTTAATTCATCTTGTAAATTTTCTATAGCAGTATTCAGGCATTTGTTGGAGGTTAATATTGCACTGTCATCGGCAAATAATGCTACTGTGGTGTTTTGAGTTGTTGGGAAGTCAGCTGTGAATATGTTGAACAAGGTTGCAGATAATGGGCTACCTTGTGGTACTCCTGCTGTGATTTCTTTTTGTAAAGAATAGGTGGAATTTATTCTTACAGAAAAAACTCTTTCTTTTAAGAAGCTTTGTATTATTTTCACTAGGTAATGGGGTAGGCCTGATTCTTGTAATTTAATATCAAACCCTCGTGCCAAACTCTGTCGAAAGCTTGAGTTACGTCCAAGAAAATTGCTAGAGAATGCTTTTTTTGTTCAAAACTTTGTATACTAGTTCAGTGATTCTTAAAAGTTGGTGTGTCGTTGAGTATTTTTCTTTAAATCCAATTGGAAATGTGGTATGTATGATATTTCGTTTATGTATTTCAGAAGTCTTTTAAGTATTAATTTTTCTATTACTTTAGCTATTATAGGGATTAGGCTTATGGGTCTATAGTTTTCTGTATATGCTGAGTTTTTACCAGGTTTTGGTATTGGAATTATTATAGAATGTTTCCATTTTGTGGGATAGTACCCTATTCTTAACATTGAATTGAATATTGCAGTTAAGTAGCCTATAGTTTTCTTATTTAGTTTTTGTAAAATTATGGTAGGAATTTGGTCTATTCCAGCTGATTTTTTCTTAGGCAGGTGTTTAATTGTTTGGTATGTTTCATTTGGTGATATATATTTTACTGGATGTGGAACTGTTATTATTTCATTATTAATAATTTGGATTGTGTTGTTATTATTTGAAGTTGGATTTAGAGCAAAAGTTTCTTGGAAATGTTTCCGCTAATATTTCACACTTCTCTTTGTTGTTGTAGCTTTTTTATCTAATTTCTTTAACTCAGGTATAATTGTTTGGTTCTTTCAATATTTGTTTTGTAACCTGCCATAAGTTGTTGTCTTTAGGGTTTATTTTTTTAATGTGATTTTTATATTGTTGGATTCTGTGTTCATCTAGTGCTGTTTTTACTTGGCATGTTAGTTTGTTTAGCACTTTCCTTTAAATCTGGGCTTCTGTATTGCTGCCATTGCCGTCGTATTCTGTGTTTCTTTTGAATTAATTTTTCGATGTTAACAGGTATGGTTTGTTGCATTAATTTAGGTTTATGATTAGGATTAGTATTTGCCTCTTTCGCTGCGTTTTGGATAATTTTAGTGAGGGTATCAACTGCAAAATCAATCTCTTCTTTGTTTTTCATGAATCGGTTTATGGGAAGGGCGTTATCAACATTTGTTTGGAATTTTATCCAATCTATGTTTTTTTGTATTTATACTATGGGGCAATTCTGCTTTAATGTAGTACATATCTGAAGTGAGTATTACAGGACAGTGATCAGAGTCTAATTCAGGTAAAGAATGAGCATAGAGGGTATGAGTTAGGTTTTTAATGATGGCAATGTCTAAGATATCTGGTTGTGCGTTACGATTTTTCGGGTAGTGAGTAGGATTTGTTGGTGCTATGATTTGGAAGTTTAAATTTGTTGAAGCTTTTAGTAATTTTCTTCCATTTGGTGTGTTCACTTTGCAGCCCCAATTGATATGTTTGCTATTTAAATCACCCATTAAAATGGTAGGTTTCTGAACTTTGTAATATTTGCTTTAATTCATTTATATTGATTTGTTTTTTAGGTGGTTTATATGCTGATATGATATTTAGATATTCATTTCCTAACGTTATTTTCACTGCAATCAGTTCAAGATCATTCAATTTGGGATAGAAATTAATGACTGGTCCAGTTTCTTTTTGATTATGATGGCTACTCCTCCTGCTGCATGTTGACATATTCTGTCTTCTCTGTAGCAGTTATATCCTGGTATTTTAAATGTTTGTCCTGGTACTAAGTGTGTTTCTGTTATGCATGCAATTGTTATTGAATGATTTTTTAGGAAGTGAATAAGTGTGTTTCTTTTATTTAATAATCCATTTGCATTCCAATTTAGAAGTGTTATAGATTTTAAGTTGGGCTGCTTATCCATTTCTTATTATATTTGATATTTGGTTTGACACTATGCTTTGAATTTGAGGAATTATTGTTGCTATTATTTGATTAACTATTGTTGGTAACATCTGCATCAATATTTGTGTTATGTTTGATTGAATATTGTTTTGTGAAACTGTTTGAGCATATGTGGGTGTGGGTAAGTTTTGTCTGTTATTAAATGTCATTGGTGTGTGTAATGGATTGTGATTAATATGTGTTTGTTGTTGGTATGTTTGTGAGTTGGTTTTATTTTCATAAATATTTTGAGATTGTAGAGTTTGATATTGGTTATTGAGTTGAGATTGTTGTTGCATTTTCTTTCTTTTTGGGAAGTATTTGCATTGATCTGATGTAGCCATATGATTTCCTTTACATAGAGTACAGATTGGGGGTGGTGGGTTTGTTGATAATAATAGATCACAGTCTTTTGTCCAGTGGTTTTGTGTGCAGTATCCACACTTTGGGGCCATTGTGCAATAATTTTTTGTGTGTCCATGAATGAAACATTTTTACATTGGGGTGGACCTTGGGGTTTTCTTCTTAATTCTACTTTCACAATACAGTGAAGTAATTTATCTAGTTTAAATATTTCTTTTCCTTCTATTGAATTTGCTAGTTCTAATGCAACTACCTTAAAGGGTATTTGTTCTCTGTTAGTTAGTCTAGTTACCTTTTTTATTGGATAATTTAGGCTTTCTAATTCATTAAAAATCTCTTCCTCAGTGAATATTAGGGGTACATTTTTTATTACAACTGATAAGTTTTTTTCTGATTGTATACAGTATGTGTAATAAGGCACATTATTTTCATCACAATATTTTCTAACTGTACGGTATTCAGTTACATTTTTTAGAAATATTTTTACCGAATCTCCTGTGGTTTTAAGTGTGAATCCATTTCCTATTAATTGTGTGAGATCTTTTGTTAGGAGTGTTATGTTTCCTGCATTTCTAATGCATATGGGAGGTATTTTTACATTTTCATTTTGTGGTTCTAAATTAATTACATTGTCATTTGGTTCTTCAATTGTTTCTAAGATTGAGTATTTATTTGTTAGAGTAAGGTCTTTTGTTGCACTATTATTTAGCATTCTACGCTTTGCGTCACTATAGTCACTTACTTTTGTGGATCCTCTTTTTTTTGTTATCTGCTGATGTGCACTTGTTGATTGTTGTTCACTGCTGTTTCTTCCTGAAGTATCTTCTGCATGGTGTTGGTATTCAGGCGTTTGTGTACGTTCCACAGGTGCTCGTGGGACATATTCTGCTGCTGCCCCCTCGTTGTTTGTTGCACCGGACAGAGAATGTTGAAGTTGTTGTTGTAGTATTTGGTTTTGTTGTTCTAATTTTTGAAGATGTTCTTGTAGCATATGATTTTGATGTAGTAGATGTTGGTATTGTTGCTGAATATCTACCATTTGGTTTTCGTGTGTGAACTGCGAATTTGCAAGTGTTGCATACGAGTCACTTGTACTTTCATTGTTTAGTAGTTCTATGGAACTGCTGATATGTCCCCCTAGGGGGACATCTTCTGATAACATTTTAGATATTTCACTGTCTTGTTTAGTTGTATTGTTTATTCTATTACTTACTTTTTAGTTCTGTATTGTCATGAAACTGGAGATAACCTCACTTTAAGAATTTGTCTATGTGACGGTGCACTTGTCTTGATAATATAATTGTTCGTATTATAGTTTTGCCGCAATGCGGCAAAACGAGCGTGGTCTACGCCTATGCAGAAGAATTATCGATCGCACAAGCACTGATAAGACTTTGATTCAAGCACTGCTAACTGCACAAGCAACTCGGCTCTAGGTTACGTCCGTCCCGCTTGGCGGTTGAGAGCAGACTCGTAAAATATAAAGACTGATTCCCTCAATTACTGTACCATTATTTAATTGAATATTTCAGGAATTCTTTTGAATCAGACGTAGTAGCCTAGGAATAGTTTTCAGTGAAATGTTACTTACGACATCCGCTTTCCATTCATATTAAGATTACTTCAACATTCGAAGACTAGAGATTTTTGATAGAAACTATTGAATGCGATAACCTAACAAAACAAATTGTAAATTCACACTTTATTTCGAGCTTCGTCAATTTCTCATATACAATCTAACTCCACGACTACATATTAAAAACTTCCACAAACGTCTGCTAAACACTACCCGACGCACCTGCCACCAAAACATATAAAGCCAGTCATACAAACGCCATTGCAGAATAATTTCACGATACCCTAAAGATCTTTTTAAATCACCCTAAAGCCTAACCAAACAAATACTACAACTATTACAACCCTACAACACCTTAAATCAAATTTTAATCTAAGCATCTCTTGAAAGTAACAGCACCAAATGAAGGTGTATTGGTTTAGGCTAGAGGATTATTATCCCAAAAGTGAGGTACTCTTGTACCAACAACCTTGAAAGGCAGCAAAGCCGAGAAAGGAGCAACATTTCCTGTTATCTTAAAAAAGAGTTCTTGCCTATAATCAAGAGGCCAGCAGCACATGCGGGCTGTTACAAACCCGCACTCGCCGTCATGGATTTTATAGTGGAAGACCGCATCCAAGATTGTCTAAAAAAATATTATCCAGTCTACAAAAAATCATTGAAAAATTAACCAACATAGAATTTTCCCACATGAGTTTTAAGATTTCATATGCTGTAAATTATGACAATCTTTAATTAGAAATTGATATCTTCTTGAATAATTTAATCGCTTAATGAACGCGGGAACAGGGGCAGGAGGTCACAGAAGGCAACAGATGGGTTTCTGAAGAGATGCATTCAGGATGAAAACTTGCTAGTGTGTTTAAGACGTAGAGTTACCGTGTTTGATGAGTCCGCATTCTTCTGCAAATCCTTACTTACCAAGGAAGTTCTTTAACGAAACGAAATTAAGTATCCTCTTGAGGAAAGTGGCTGCGTGAATTTGCTTAGTGCAGATTCATTGCTATTGACACACCTTTACATTGACACACATTTTCATTGACAATTTTTATACGAAGAGTAGGCAACGACAGAAAAACAAAAAGTGGATTTGACTTCAGACCTCGCGGCAATAAAGTATCGGTCGCGCTGACAAATAATAGCATCAGAAATAAGACGCAATGCGTCACTACGACTGAAGCTTTCGGAACAAGAATTTTCCTACTTTTCTTTGTCAAAATGACAAAGTGATTAAACATGCCAATGTTGGATAACAGTACAATAATTTCGATATTTTTTTCCGATTACAATCTTATAAAAATAATATAATTCAGAAAAATATTTTAAGATGCATGACTTAGTAGAGTTCATTTAAATTTTGTTCGTTTTTTACCAGAGTACGACCAAGTTAGGATGAAGATCCGACTGAAAATTAATCTTTGAGCAGTACAACACTGCCCAAAAAAAACGTCCATTACCTCAACCTGCATTTGCAACCGTACCCGCAGGGTTGGCTTAGTATTTGCAAAGACGCCGCACCCGTCGTCCTCTCACTCCCCGCAAAATTGTTTGACCATTACCGCATTACCGCACGGGTTAGCCTCCTCCCGCGAACTCTCGGCAGATGAACACTTTGCGCCCCGCTATGGGAAAGTGGAACGCGCGAGAGGCTGCAGGAAAGAAAACGAGGCGATAATTGCCTTTGCGTAAAGGGACGACGCGTTCTCTAAACCCACCCACCTGACCGCCCGCCGCATTATCAACCCGTTTCCAGGAAAGCAAGTTTCTTTCACAGCGCGCGCCGACGCTGTGGTGGTCCTAGGAAACCTCGAAGTCGAAACGTGGAATCGAAGTCGAAACGGCCAATTCGTGGAACAGACAAAATGTCATTTATAATTTTTTTTTTGTGGTTCTGTTTGATTTGCTGGCGATTGTTAAAAGATGAACTATTTTCAAAACACAGATTCATAGTTGCCCGCTTCCTGCATTTTCTTTACGGACTTTATAAAAATTGACTGAAAATCTTTTTCGAACGATACAACGAGACGTTTCGTTTACAAGAGCGCAACACTCAAATTTTCGTGCATTTTTTGTAACACACCGCTAACCACCTCCTTGTCACCAAAACAAATATCATCCAGAA
Organism: Acheta domesticus; assembly: GCA_031308135.1. NCBI lineage: Eukaryota > Metazoa > Arthropoda > Insecta > Orthoptera > Gryllidae > Acheta > Acheta domesticus. The sequence goes on along the minus strand of JAHLJT010000631.1, from coordinate 106,560,786 downwards.
GCGCACAGACTTCTTATATCCTTTGATAAGGATCCTGAGTCAATATGAAAAATCAATACATGTCATATTGCAGAAGTCAATATATTCAGTAATTTGTTCGCCCCCTAAGAACTTTGCAGAAACTTTCAAAATTATCCTCTACAAATTAAATGGCGTTCTTTTCTATTAATATCGGGCTGCTATACCCAAGTTCGCGGGTTCAAACCCGATCGAAGCCGTGGATTTTTAGGGGCGAAAAATCCTTCGTAAGCCTTCCTTCGGAGGGGAAGTAAAGCCGGCTGTCCCATGTTAGTAGATTTACTTGCATGTAAAAGATCAAGCCTAAATGAAGCCTCTGAGCTAAATTCAAAATCGCCGGTTTCGTCGCCTTAGTAATACCTTCTTTCCGCTCTATCCGGGAAAGGAGTAGCGAAATTTGCGTGGTCAGTCGGAAGAGCAGGCCTCATGGCCTGAGTCTCACCACGTACAATACGGCAATTCAATTAATAACGAAAAAGTAATTAGACGATTTATACAAAAAAATTTCATATTATCTCTTCTGTACAACTGCACTATGTACAAATAGAACAGAAATAATCAAATATAACCTGCACACCTAATGCACACTGCATGAGCGTGTGGAAGGAAATAATACATTACTTACGTTGAAATTTTGAAAATAAAAATTCACTGATTAATCGACTTGATAGTCAGCTTGTTATATGTAGTTCGCACTTCCTCTCGCTCTTCAACACGCACTTCCGAATTAAAGAAAGTAAAAAGCTATTCGAATGTTCCTCTTTCCCTTTTTCATACTCTCCATATCGAGGTGACGCCCCTGCATTAGCGAGCATGGCGGGCGCTTCGCACAGCGCGAAGGAGGTGAAAGTGCGCGCAGGTGCCTCGGATGCTGCGGCGCGGGGGGCGAGGGCGCCGCACAGCTGATGGCGCATGCGTCATACGTCCGTTCGCGACTTGGCGTGAGTCGGCGCAGCGCCGCGGCAGCCGACTGCGACGAGACGCGAAGCGGTGCGGTGCGAAATGGGGTTGGCCCCGTAATTTGCAAATTGCCTTTTAGAAGCCTGCCGACGACGGCTTCGTTCACGATTCTCGTGAAGCTTTTGTGTCGTGGAAAGGGTTCGTCCTGAATTCGCAGGTGTGCTGAAAGTAAAAAGAGTGACTACAGTGTATTCATTTACGCTGCAGATAAAGGTGTGCATACCGATTTTCTGCATCGTAAAAAACTTGAAGAGGATTATCATTAATAAATCGTAGAATGCGCGTCTCTTAATGTCTTCATAAACTTTGAAATTAACAGTTTGCAACTTCGAATGTTCCTCACAATTTGCCGATAAAGTTATTACCTTAAAAAATGATTAACACTTATTACTCACTAACTAATCTTTTGAATTAGTTCCACGGTCCTTTATTATTAAATTGAGAATTTCTTATGATTTTTACTTGGGCTTTTTTTAGACTGGGAACTCCTTGTTGGCGCAATTTCTTATTGATGATATTCCCTCTAAGGAAAACTGCTACTGGAAACTACAGAATCATCAATAAAACTGATGAAAGGAACTATTGAAAACAGATGATTTGCTCCAAATCACGATGCTGCAACAAATCTCATACCGGTGAAAAATTCTAAATAGAAAATATCAAGATAATTTAAATTCCTATCAATAAAATAGAAGATAAGGCAGCATTAGGAGATTACATTAATCTCACAAAATCCGTGAATACTCACGATAATCTCTTGAGCCATCGTTTCCGCCACATTAAGAAAAACAAACCAGCAGAAGCTATCTGATCTGATTATTTCAATGGTAGACACCAATACATTTAGAAGGCCATAACCTTGGGCAACTTTCAGCAACGCAACCAATTACATTGACTATCCGTAAAATGAAAGTGAATTATCTCCTACTAGGAAATCTAAAGAAAATTTAATATTTCAAATATTTTTACCCATGTATATTTGAAACAAAGGCTTTCGTTTAGAAAAAAGCATACTACTCGACTCAATTTTGTGATTTTTTGCTTCAAATAAAATGAGTGGGTTCTACGTGAATTCTTAATTACTCTTATTAACCCGTATTACAGTAAAAACACAATTTCAATAATATCTTAAAATGAGTTCTTAATATCTTAAATAATGCTTATCTGCCTACATTGGTCCATTACGTTGTTTTGAGTATCTGCATTTCATTTCGTATATTGTTTTTTGTTTCTCGAGTTACACATTGCTTTCGATAGATCAGTTGCTATAGTGATATTTTTAATTTAAAAACTCAATAATCATTTTCAAATGTTAATATTAACGTGTGCACAAAAACAATTATCAACAATTGTGATAAGTGCCTTTACAAAAATAATTCAGCGATTAAAATTATTATGTGGGGCATTACTTTTAAGTTACAGTTGATAGTAGAATTTCCTGCTAAAGAAATTTTGCCTGATAGTTTGAAGTCCTTGTCACATCTCTCAACAGGCTGAAAGTTCAGATCTGAAATAACCAATTAACGTTTTCTGAAACAATATAAAATATAATCGAACGGAAGATTACACAATTTTCGCATAATGTTAGCACTGAAGATTCCAAGCAATATTTTTATAGATCACAACATTTCATGTACAGAAATTGGTAAATTGACTGCATTTCAATTACATTTTCAGAAGCATGTGCAACTCTTCACAGAGAGTAGAGGTCACGTTCCAGAATTTATAAATATTCATTAGTCTGAAAAAAAACCTTCTATACGACATTTTTCTGTCGTTTTCGATTTTCCTTATTACACAACATTTCTGCTGTAACCTTTCTACAGGTCTTTCTTTATGCGATGTAATTGCACGGGTTCAGCTAGTACGTACATTGAACTATTTCTCAAATATTAATACGGTTTATCATTTGTGCAAAATATTTCAAATTTGATTTCACTTGAAAGAGTTTATAGCACTACGCCAATGAACTACGCAAACCTTCGAAAATTTTATAAGTGACGAAATTCAAGAAATTAGTCTTCAACATACGAATATTCTTTCATAGGAGATTAAGGTCTAGTACTTTTATATCTTAAGCTATTTACTCCAACACAACTTGTTCAGTCCCACCGCGGCCATCATTTCTCCCTGTCGACAGCTATTCGTGCACATGGGCTGAGTCATCACATGAGAGCATTGACAACGGATGCGATAGAAAAAAAAACAAACGAATCCCACTGAAACGAATGACACGTCGTCTTCAACTTACAAAAACGTCGAATCACTTATTCTATCACCTCGCATCACCGGATCAAGAAGGAACTCACCTGGACGATGGAAGCGACGGCGAGTCCGAAGGTGAGCGCGATGTGCATGTTGCTGGGCGCCGCTTCGCGGTTGAAGGCCATGGTGGACCCGCAGCCCACGAACACCAGGAAGAAGGTCCCCAGCAACTCCGCCACCAGCATGCGCCAGATATGGCGGCCATCGGTGATGTCCGAAACTCCGATGGTCGACTTGAGGCCTGCGCACACCGACAACAGGCTCTTAACAACAGTGGCGATTCCGTTTGAAGACATGTTCGCGAGCAGTGGCAGGAGTAGGAACGCCATTGAGCGTCATCGTAATCACAGTTAATGATTTTTCATATTCTAATTTCGAAGTTCAAGAACGTCCTAATAAAGTTGCGACGAGTAACCAATTTAAGAGTAAAAAAGTAACCAAAGTAACCAAAAGAATTGAATAGTTTGAGGGCTTGTCGAAGCTTTTTTAACTGGGCAGATTGACGAGTCAGTGTAACATCCTTATTGTGATACCAGTTTCTAGTTTTAGTATATCCTTACTACATAAATAGTGGACGATTTGCTTCTACACCTTGATACTAATGGAACGGATGAATGGTTGACAGTCCGAGGAAAAGGGATCACCCCAAAAACACCTGCAGCAAAACTACTTTGAGCTCGTCAAATTTCACAGTGACATGCATTTTGACCCCGGTTCTCATAGAAGAACTTTCCCACTATGTACATCACGGAGTTGCTAAAACATCTAGAAGGCCATGAGTTGATGCTGAATTAATACTATTGACAATTGCATAAGGCATTTTATGCAGGCTAAGTAATTATAGGAGGAAAGCAGACTTCTTATTTAAATGAACAAATTTGTTACATGTTGCTTTACTGGGAAACTTTGTCACAGCCTAACAGTTCCTTCACGATTTAATTTCTGTACATCCAAAAGTTTGTGGCTAAAGCGAGTTGAAGAACCGAATATTAGGAAATATTGTGGAAAAAATTATTTTTTTAGATACAAATTACGAAAAACGCAAATGTTAATAAATGCAGATGTGAAGACGACAGTTCTCTGTTGCACGAGATCGTTTTACAATTCCCCAGCCCGCCGTCAGAATTGCAGTACGCTTGTTGTTCGTTAATTTCGCAAGCAAGCTTAATTTCTCAAGCTTATTTCTGAGAGCAAAGCTTAAGGAAATGTGTATTTATGTTATGTATATGCTATTATTCACTGATATAATTTAAAAAAATAAATGTTCGTTTATTTGAATTTTATGAGCTGCCGTTAACGTTCATCCGATTGCGATAAAACTTAGTCAACTTATTGTTTACACTTGCGCGAAGAATATATAGGCATTTTACAACGGAATGTGCGTATGTCGGCCGCACATAAACACGTGTTGATGATTTTCTGCTTGAATGTTAACCCAAGAGCCTGTGAATAGATGCTCCACGCAACCCACCGCACCCTCAAGTATTAAGTGCATTTTTGCTTCATATTCTCTCCCTGCGAGTGTCAAATATCGACCGGAATTATTACTTTAACGTTATTGAGGACAAGTAAAACAAATTTATCCAAGACAGTGCCAGAGCGAATGCATGCCCAACCTTGATGGAGAACGTTTCAACAATAGGATGCTTGACATGTCGAAAACCAGGACATAGAACAAACTCATACTCGCGAGAAAGTCGTCAAACTAATAAATTTTTTGCAGATCGAAGCGTGATTAACAATCACGTGACTAGTCACGTGTGAAGCGTAATACATTGATGTAGCGAAGCACTGTCGGGTCCACTAATCCCGTGTAATTAAGAGCGTAGCTGTAGATTTGCAAGTCGGGAGATCTGCGTTCGAGTCCCGTCGATCTCTGAGCGGATTGGCACCAGCGAAAGGACTGGGCAGACACCGATCACAGTCCACACGAGAGTCCTGAGTACGGCTGTATTGATGCTATTTTCAGAGGTTTCCTCCGATTAATTTCATGGGGATGCCGAAGTAGTACCTTCAGAAACCGTCTAAGAGTCAGGGTGTGATCTACCATTCCTCACCCTCTCTATTCTCCTGAAAGTCAGTACACACTGTGAACTGCATTTTCATTGGGCATATCCCTTCATAACTACACGCACACAAGGTTCTCAGGCATATTCAGGGTTCAAGATTCATCATTTTATCAATGAATTTAAAGAATTACAAATAACGACGTTACGCATGCGATTTCTTGACCTCGTGCACCAGATAGTATGCAACTCATCCTACACTGATGTTTGACACTCACCAACTTACGAAATTTCAGAGCGAGGCTATCTGCCCACTAGGGATGACATGTTGAGGTCTGTTTCTATCGTCCAGATTTGACCGTCAGAACGAGAGCGCGGGAACGGAAAATCACATCAATTTCCTTCGACAAATGTGTGCGACGAAAAGAGAACAATTAAGACAAACTCGCAACACTGCCATCGCTAGTTGGTAGATTGCCCCCCCCCGGGTTCTCTTGTACCTCCTAAACACCAAAGCAAAATGAGTATCCCATCAAGCAGAAACGCGATGTTAAATATCAAATGCGTACCTTCGTTGCACGAAATTTCCCACGAGACGTTCAAGGTATCTTTTACGACTCCCAGTCGTACCCTATTAATGGAAGGGTAACATTTGTTCTGAACCATGAGTAGGGAAGACTTCACCTGTAGTGCCGTTGTTTCATTCTCATTCCGCCCTCTATCATCTGTAAGAACTTGCAAACACGCGTTCAATTCCCAGCCGCGCCGCGCCGCGCGTGCGAACCAACCTGCAGTTACGTTGCGCCGTGCTTCTTGTTGTGCTCGCGACCTTGGGTGGCCTTCGCAACGCGAAATGATAGTCATCCGCTCCTGGATTGATTGTGATCCTGGGCGCGCCAACCGCTAAGGTCATTAGTTCCGTAAGTGTAGTTCATGTTTTTTCCTCGGGAGGTGGCGGTAATCGTTCTCCAGCTGGATGGCGAGGTCCGGCGCCAACCGTCGGCTAGTGGATGTTTCCCCAACCAGGTACCTCCCACCAGTGGGGCACCGCCCCAGCCGGAATAAGCCTTAAGCTCCAGACCGATCTCCCGGCAGGTGTGGTAATGTAGTGCATGTTAGTGTGTGAGTAAGTACGGGGAGAGGATAGGACACGGAAGGAGAGATCTCGCGTGGTCCTGTGGCTCGTTTGTTAGGGCACTAATCCGGCAATCGCCTGAAGTTGGAAAAACCACGGAAAACCACCGACCAGTACGGCTGGTCGCTAGAATTCTCCTCCAGACACCGACTGAATTCGACCTAGGTGACAAGCTAGTGTTGAAAATCCTGTCACCATCGGGACTCGAAACTAGGGCTTACCGGCCAGAGGCATCAATTGATGCGCTGAGCCACCTCCCTTCATTCGCTCCTGGATGGGAGTTCTTCCCTACGTACGACATTAGAATACAGAGCAATTCCAGTCTTCACTTTATTTGCGACGCCATATTGAATTCCATTTATAGTGCAGTTTCTAGTAGATAATTACGAAAATAAAGAGGCTGCCACTGGCAATTAGCGCTTGCTTAAAAGAAGTGGTCACTTGCGAAGATACTATTTAGACATGTTCTTTCCAACATGAAGCGAAGGGCTGCCGAAAGTGTTTCGTGGTTGGGTAGCCATGGAGAATTCACAGCATTTTTAGTTAGAAGGGCCTCCAATTTGATATCTGCGTTGCCGAGATTGTTAGTTATGTTTTACTTGAAGTGTATTGTCCTCGTCTCATAATATTCCTTTTCCGAAAGGAAAGTGTACTGTGTGCAGAATTCAAAATGTTCTGTAAATATCATTGGCATCGTTTTCCCCAGTAGAAGTATGAATGTAATCTAAAATAGTTAAATACTATGTCGAATGGAGGGAAATTGACAGAGCAGGCGACCTGACCTCCCGCGTTGTCCACATTTTGTCGCTGTCACTGTTCTGAGAGCCATATTGTTCACAAAACTTAACGTTAGATAGTTTTAATACGACCGTGAATCTCATATGGATTACAGACGTTAGAATCTTAATGACTATTTCCACGAACTCGCCGTAGCTGATCAGATTTTCGTTTGGACTCGCGAGGATGGTCATCAAATTTAGAAATATATATCAAGACGAGCGAAAAATATTTGTTTTTGAGAATATCGCAATAAAACTACTATTATAAAGTCACTTTGACTTGCGGATACATTTCAATGTTTTCATATGGAAGGGAACGTGTTAACAAACAGAAGGGTCCACTATGAATTTAGCTGGAGAACTCCATCAGCGTAATGTGTGTGGTGATGCGTACTTCATTTTCAGACAATTGTTTGTCACTGATACTAATAGCCATACCTATATTCTGTGTTTTGCAAAAGACCCGAAGACGCTCTCAGAAAGCTGTGGTCTTAGGATGCGGATATGGATTGCCAGGATGATAAGGGGGAAAGGCTAGTCAAATTCACTTTAGACCCAGAAACTTTCTTTACACAGTGGCAAGTATATGACACTCCAACTCTTTTATAGTAATAATGCTGCTAACTATATTTTAAATTAATTCTCATACTACTGCAAATATTACTTTGTTAAATAAATTTTTCAAAAGAAAAATTAATATTTTTCACTCAAGTTCTTAATTTTTTGTGAATATCACAATAACCTTAAATAGAAACAGAGAAATTACACTTTCTGATGTTCTACAGTGTTGAACTTTAAATTTTTTTCATAATCGAATGTAGAAATATCTCTGAATGCAATTTACTCTTTTGCAATGTATAATTCTGTAAATTGTGATGTATTGTACGTGTTCCTAAAGAAGAGTACCACATGGCCTGAAAATTACAAAATTTACATCATAAATGCAAACTGTAAATTATTTCTTACTAACATTTACAAAATTCAATAATGAGAATGCCTTTGCAATATTTAGGTGAGAGTAGCGTAGTTCACATACAAAGAACTTTCATGCCGTGTACTTCGGAGATAAAAGACAAACTTCTTAAAAGATAACTACGCGATTAAGTCGTAAGTACTCGTACATTTGTATTGTAAACACTTTTAATGTCTTTGTTAGTTAATCAGCTAACAAGTCTTACTCTGAAGGATTTCATAAAAGATTAAATAAGCAAGCGCTTATGGCAAAGATGAGCAGCTCTGAATTCTTAAATGGTGCTTGAAAAGAAAACGAATGACAAAGTTTGTTGTGATAGGAACGCTTTAGTTTGGCAACTAACTATCACGACATGCTGTCCGAACAAGCACAAAAAGTTCAAATTTCCTTTTAATTGACACTAAGACAAATAAAGCGATTTATTAACTACCCTGCCATTGACTTGTGTTTCGGCAAAGCTCGTTAATATTAACTACAGCTAAGGAATATTTTAATGTTTGGAATATTTTCATTCATGACCTAAGGTCCGCTCGCTCTAACTTCACTCAGCACGTAAACAAATGCACGTGGTCGTCACTTGTTCTCATTGGCTGACTGACACCACATTCCCCTTCAGGGCGTCGTGCGCTATAGGAATTAGGTCCCTTTCAAAATTGATTTATTTCCTGACTCTCTACACAAACAGTCGAAATAATTTTCTTCTTTGCTTTGAAGTAAAATCAGACACCAAGCGCGACTATCAAATTAATCAAACGCACCGACGTCAAATTAATAAATCAAGTTGAACCCTCAAGCAGGTATAGTAATTTTAAATGGAGGTAATGATTTCATGATGAAATTTCTTAAGGGATTGGTTATTGCACATCATTAACACCAAACAAGCATTATAACAGGTAATTCACCAGTAATATGTGATAAGTGCTCGCAAAGCAACTGCGCGTCTAAAGGGTTGAAAGAACTACGGGGAAAGCTTTGGGATAGTTCGGAATATGCGATGGAGAGCTGCAACCCGCGAGGCGCTTTCGCCGCACGTCGATATCCGGCGGCGGCGGCGGCGGCGGCTGTCACGGCCAAGGGCCCGACCCCGAACGACGTCGCGGCCGCCGCCGCCGCGATATCCGCAATTACCACCGCACCTGCCCGGCAGCTGCGCTTCTCGCCTCACTGCAACCACTTTGCGCCCTCTTACTTACGCTCGTTATCACGCGGCGAAAAATTGACTACAGAACATTACGTTTATTTTTATCTGTCTGCCAATTCGCCAACTACGTATGTACGAGTTTTTGCTTCGAGTGCAATTGAAAAAAAATTGAGGACATTTTTCCAACGGCGTATTTCTTGCTTAGCATTTTGATTTTAAAAAGTAGTTGTTGGCTTACAGAACCATTTCACTTTGACAGCAAAGTTCTTTGCACAGTACAAACCAACTGTAAAAGGAACTTTCGAATCGCTTTCAGAAATATATTTTAGCATCATTCTCGTATTGAATGTATGGATGTATCTACTCTTACCATTTTACGGAAGAGACAGGTAGGATTGTTTTCCAGCTCATTTTTTCCTTCGTGTTCAGAACTTAAGGGAATTTTCAAGTAGAGGTAGTTCCACCACGAGAAAAAAAAACGACTTACAATTACATTTACATTGAACTTTTATAAAAATGTTTTGTAAGATAGTTTCAAAAATAAACCATTACAATTACGAACTCTATTCTTGTACTACAAATGATCTTTTAGATATTTATTTTTTCTGATGCCTGAGCAAAACAAAGGATTCAGTTTCAGCTTTTTTTTATTTAATTTAATTTTTTTATTTTACATTTCACATGGAACGAGTTTCACCAAGTAAAACATTTATAAAATCAAAAGTCATAAATCGCTTCAATTTACCCCCATTTCATATAAAATAAACATTTCTTATACTTTTGTTTTCATGCAATCCCTTTGCACAACTGAGAAATTCATTGAAGTGAATAAGTTTCGTCGAAACTCTTCTAAAAAAACTACCGTCATTCGATGAATTGCTAACTTCCGAAATATGAATACTCTGTCTCATCAAATCTATGAAGATTTAATTAATGGGACTCGTTTATTTCTTTCATTACAGAATTATCCTTTCTCTTCAACTTTCTAAAAACCTTTAAATAAGAACTATCCTTTTCCTTAACCGCGTACTTTCTCCGTAATAATAATGGCAAAGGAAAGATAGAAGAGGTTTACAATGAGAACCTCCAATTACTAGAAATGCACTTGTTCCACTCTTTCTTCGTCAAGGCCAAGTGCAGTACCTTTTGAAGCGTGGCGTTCCGTGCAAGGCTGATTCATTATATAACCACAAATCCTTTCATGCGGAAATAAAAGTCAGATCTGAAAAATCATACAAAGAAAAGTTAAAAATTAAAATGTAAGCATTTAATGACGATTCGACAAAGCAGCCATAACTTCAACAACTGTCAAAAAATAAGAATAATATAAGCAGCATTTGACGAATATTTCCTAAATCTCAGAATACTCATTAACATGTATTTATCCTCTTCTCTGACACATATTTGCAATGAAATGTTTTCAGTTTCTGATGGAAATTGGTGATTCTGGTGTAATACAAGAAATTTATTACAAAATTCACAGGCTTCAATGAGTGCGTATGAAAAATAAATCTTCACGACTATGCATTAATTTTTGTTTTCTCACACTTGGTTTATTTTCAGTTCCCATACGTATGTTTCGTGTAAGTAAAGGAAATACAATTATGAGGACTTATTTCAAATTGTCGCGTTTGATAGCAAGAAACCTTTTAGATGAACTGCCGCTTAAGAGATTTTCTGGGGGCGCATTCCACAAACAACAGATTCAAGAACGACAAATATACCGCCAACTCCACATGTCCAAAATTTAAGGAGTGATAATTAACACGACTTTGAGAACGTATTTTTATTTTTTTTAAATATAGGGTACTTATTTAAGTTTTAACAAACCGAATCGTCTACTTCAGTCACTTTATGGTTGAAACCGAGATTTACGTTACGACGCAAAAAATTCTCACTTTTCTTACTTTCTCATAGTGACGCTGCTAAAAGCTCATACGTTTTCACCCCTTTGATTATACCACTCCAACAAAGCAAATGTTGCGTTTTCTCCTTTCCGATCCACCTTTTCAAGCTTCATGCCGATTTTTCCTGACGTGTAAAGAACTATTAGAAGACTACAGAACTTGAGGGGAAGAGAAATCTCGAAGTTTCCTCTATTCAGGGTTACCAGAGAACTGGTCAATGTCTCGGTCAACCATTTCTCTCCTGACAAGAGTTTCCTTTTTACCAGCTTAAACTGGTAGAAGCGATCAAGTTCTTGTTGCTTCACTCCATCGATTAACTTCTTTACGTTGTTCGTGAATTAGTACCTTTAATGACTTACAATGCTAATATAATTGTTACTATGAATACGTTAATGTCCGTGAGAATAATATCGAAAATAGTTCTGCTTTCTGATTCGACGTTTTTGTACGTTGCCATTGAAATAAATTTTAGGCACATTTGTAAGTAATTTTTCTTAGCCGTAAATAATTATTAAGCTGCGGATATTTGCCCATTTGTCGATTTTTATCCTTCAATTAAAATTGTAGTATTTTAGGTTACTACACTTTAAGGCATTAGTAGTATTATATTTTAATAAATCTAATGCTTCAAAAAAGAATAAGTAACCTAAAACACGGCGTTTTTAATTGAAGGATAAAAATCTGAATATATGCAAAAATCTGCAGCGTACTAATGACTTAAGTTTCTTACAACCTAAAGTTAAGTAAAACAAAATGAAGAAATTAAAACATTTTGTGAGGGGCGTTTGAAGTACATCGTTTGTTTCCATTTGGGTCATATATCTTATTCTTGCTAATACATATCTATATTATTGCCTTTGTGAAATACATCCTTAATAATAATCTTTCATCTTTTCTCTAATTTGATCTTACAGTAGTACAACGGAAAAACTCTACATATGAATACACCTAAATCATTGAAAGTAGTTTTTAACACTCGCCTTCTCATTCCATTGCCTTTACTTCATGAAATGATTAGTTGATCCATTTAAATATTTAGAGCCGTGATTTCACGCAGATTTCCAATCCCGGTTGTCAAAATTGTCGGACACGAAAGTTCCTCTTCAACCAAAAGTATTTCATCTCGCAGGTTCGTTTCTCGTCCGTTAAATCAGATGTCCCATATTGACCGTGCTTCACAACTCGTGTTTCGCTAGCTCTTAGCATTAAATTGTGCCCAAAGCGACATCACCGCACGTGCAATGTACTTTGATTTGTTTACAGAGTCAATTAACGTTTGATTAACTGTTACGGTGGCATCCAACTGGGAGCTTAAGCATCACTACTGTAGGTGTCATCGAAGCTCCTGATTGGATGATACCGAAACAGCTGGTTACGTCCATAGTCTATAGAGCGAATTTTCTAATCGTGCCTCTGGCAGTATCAGCTGTTGACTGTTTCATCCAATCGGAGACTTTACCATCACCATAGTGACGTCACTAGCGACAAGTAAGCTCCCGATTGGATAAAAATCGCACTACACTGCCATTTTCTTCTCTGTCCCTGACAGGAATCTGCTGTAGACGGTTTCATCCAATCGGAAGCTTTAACGTCACTATAGCTAAACAAACTCCCGATTGAATAACAGCGAAACAGCTGATTCCTTGTCAGGGGCAGAGTTAAGAAAATCGCATATATATGTTAAAATTGAAGCTTACTCGTCGAGTCCGTGCGCGCGTCTCCAGTCGCCAAGACGCCGCCGCCCGCCTTCCCGTGGCATATGACGTACGCGCTCGCCCGTTAAGGCAGTCGCCCGGTGCCCATGCTCCGTACGGCACATGCGCCCGGTCACCGGGGCCCGGCCGGGTCGAGCGGGGTCGGGTCGAGGGCTTTCACCGCGGTGGGCGGCCGCCGCGCCGCAGACGTACTCGCCGCGCCGCGCCGGGGCGCCTCTTGCCTACGGGCGCCGCCAAGTGACGCGCCGCGCCCGCCACCGACACACCGCGCGCCCACGCCTACGCTCAGCGGGTCTCGTCGGGGCGTTTGAACTCTCCGTCAAAGTCCGAGGCAAAGCTGGACGGTGTTACTATAGGAGGCGCCGGGTACAGCTGCTGGTTACGCTCGCCAACTTCCGCACACAAAAATTGGGTTAATTTCGTGAGAAATATGAAAAGTGGCTTATAAATGTTCAATTATTCTAACATACACACATAAACCGTTAAAGAAAGCGCAATCATCGGTGCTAGGTTTTTTAACATTCGCGCCGGTTTGTGTTCCGCGAACTCACGAACCAGCCACGCACTTTTTAAGTGTAGTGGTAGCAGTTCGTATTTTGGTGATCGAGGTGATATAGGAGAGCTCGCCACTGTAAATGTCTTCACCACGTCATATGAGAGTTGAAAGGCCCCTGGGTCTCATGTTACGCAGCTGGGAAGCTTACGGAAAGAACCGCGAAGACTCGACACAATCAGCAAGATATGGAACAAGCGATCAAAATATATTAGCAGGCTCTTTGACGTAAGATCGAACAATTAAGAAAAAATGATCTAATTGGTAAAATCCATATTCGGCCGTTTATTGAAGGTTCATCAGGATTTATTGTTTCTGGGCGCGTCAACTGGTTGCGGTCAATAAGTCTCGTAAGGGTAATAAATATGTTTTAATACCAGGAGGTGGCGGAGTCCCTTTCCTTCAAGAAGGTGGGATCCCGCCCCCGACCTAGACGTCAGCTTCAAGTTTTTCAGCCAGTGGGGCACCGCCCTAGCCCCAAAGGTGTAAGCTCCCAATTGGTCTTTCCACCATTTGTGGTAGTTCATGCGTGTGTGTGTGTGTGTGTGTGTGTGTGTGAAAGAACGCGCTTGCGTGCGTGTAGGTGAGATTAACAGGTCACGGTTGAATAAGGAAAAATGCACGCGTTCAGTGGTTCGTTTGTTAGGGTACTCCATCGGCATTCCAATAAATGACAAAACTACCAATCTGAGCAACCGGCCGCTATAACTTCTTCTCTAGACCACTCCTGAACTTAATCTAGATCTGTAGCTAGTTTCAAAAGTCCTGACACCGTCGGAACTCTAATCTTAGGACCTCCCGGTCAGAGGCAATACAGTGAAGTTAGGTGATGGCCAGAACCACCTCAGCCGATGTTCATCGATACTTCACCGTGAAGGCTTTCCACTATTTTCAGACCAAACATATCCATATATTGGCCTTTGCAAAGAACCTTTTCGCTTCCAGACTTTCTACACAAAAAACAGAGCAAGTGAGCGATATGGCAGTGAATTCTTAACTCCCGAGGCAGCAATCCCTCCTCTCCAAAAAAAACTGCCTTTACTTGACAGAATTCTCTCATTTACAAACCGGTAAATTAGGAACGATTCTACAGGAACGGCATAGTCTTCGACAAGATTTCGTTCTGCTGAATCAAAAGCCTACTGTCCTAGCTTTATTAGTTTGCTTCAGTATCATCTCATATCTGAAGCAATTCGCGAGCTCTTCTATTAATAGCAGAAGAACGCCTGGCACTTTCTGTCACTTTCGACTATAAACAGGTTTTTAAAATATTTAAAACGAATAACTTACGTTACGCACCATTTGCCACTGCCTTACCCACTTCACCACAGAGGACATCTCCAATGTTGCTCAGAACTCTCAGCTTTTTTTTTTTTTTTTTTTTTTTTTTTTTTTTTTTTTGTTTTTTTTTTTTACGGACATGCAAATGGCTTGCCGAACTTAGTGCGAATTTCCATTCCCCCTCCCCTGAACACTATATTTGTTCAATTCACTAATACGACATTTCAAGGATGCACATTTACTTTACTGCGTCCCTTATTGCAGCTTAACGAGGCTATTCAAAGTTTTCGAATTCGTTACCGTCACCAATTTTGGCAACTAATTTTAATTTAAATCATCTCTTCGATACAGTAGTAAACGTTTGTTCACAACCGAACAGTAGCGCATTTCAAGTAACAGATTTCACTCCTTTTCTGCCATGCATGCCATTTCAGTTCAGTGTGGGCGGAGTGTAATGTTGCGACGCCGCCCACCGTCTCGATGTCGGGCGGCTCGGCGGCGCCGCGGCGCCCTAATAGGCTACGGTGGGGCGCCGGCGCGCCCGCACCGCCCAGCGCTTCTGCTGCTTAGGCCAGGGCGCACCTTTGGCATTTCGCCTGCGATTCGCACGACCCTCGCCTGGCCCGGCTATCCTTCCCACGTTAAATGATGGGGGGCAAGAAACAGCCGCGGGACATACTGCTTGGACCTACGTTAATATTTGGCAAAACCTGGTGGCAATTCCCCTATTAGATACAGAAAATTATCATCGAAGTACTGTGTACCAAATAATGGTACACAACCAAAATTGAAATGTTTAACGACATAGGCCTCAATGGTTATAAATTAGCCAAGTCGAAAACTAAAATTTGGTCACGTTCACTTCACGGTATAGTTTCGCATTTCATTACACTGTCCAGCACCCTATCGTACTGCGCTTCAAATATTGAACATGAATCACTAGAGAAACTAGTGAAACTAGAGAAAGGAAGTAAGGATTTGAAAATTGCTGCTGATAAATTATTAAAATCTCAAATTGTTCCGTTTGTTCCGTAACTAAATGAAAAAAAAATACCACCTCTGTTTTTGTCAACTTTCAACTTTCTCTAATTTTCCGAGTGTGATCATCTCTGCCGAAATAATTTGACATTTCCTAGACAAAGATGAATTCTCTTTCAAACTGTGTGATCAACGGACGATTTCTCGCATTTGTTCTCATTATTTCTACCTCGTTTCTAGTTTGTTTTTACTTTGAGGTATAAATGTGAGCCTACTGCTTCAATTTGAAATTTTGAATTGGTATACACGACTCACGTGTTTTGTGCCTGCGGAATGAATCCAATTTCCGTTACTGTGTGTTTAGAGGTAGACCCATACTTTTATGAGAAACGAGGAAACATGGCATGCTGGGTACTAAAACACTACTACTTTTTGTTTTATGCCCCTCCATCTTTTCTGTGTTCGTGTTGTCTCCATCGTGCCCCTCCCCCTCCATCTTGTCTCCATCGTGTTTGAGTTGCGGTGAAATGAAAAGATAATGAAAAAAATCGATCTTAGCTGCATTTCCGTATGGTGGAACTGTCACGATAAGACTTTCTCGGTAGTATTTATAACTGTTTTTTAAACCAAATTGAAGGGTACGATGAGTAATTATTTAAAAAAGGCGAAAAAATAATCAGTTTTATAAACTTTTTCCTGAGGTTTGCATTTGTTTTCTCTGCACGCCTCGACTGTTTTCTGAATCATAAAAATTTTCACTTTAGGGACAACTACAATTAATAGAAATAAATGTATACCGTGCCAAAGAATCCTTGTTTCAGAGGGCCACACAAATAGTACAAGTAGAAGCATGGCTTTCAATCCTCAAGAAAGAGCTAGCTCGAGTTCTCCGTTGATAAGCATTGCATTGTTTTAAAGTGGGGCGAGAATTTGGAATATTAACTGAGGCGTGCTCAGAACAGAACGTTAGCAGAACGTCGGCCGTCTTCATTCATTTTTAGTAAAGTAAATGGAATGTCAATAGCGTGAGCAAATCCTTCGCACGAATTCTGCTCTTGACAAGACTGGCTTTCCTAGCTGGATCTTTAATAAACCACATTGTGTAAAGAGATCAGGAAGTGAGGTCCAGTCCTGGAAATCTGTTGGAGAAGTCACTCATACAGTCCTTTTCATTACTTTCACGAACGACTCCACGAGAAATCCAATAATTTAGTTGATGAGCATATTCATTGTCATTCCCATTGCAATGCTATTGTCACGAGTAAGTCTCGTGCTCGACAACCACTTTAATTAATGGAGTAGCATATCCATAATCTAATAATTTTGAATCTCCCAACTTCAAGATGTCTTTACACAATTCCTGCTCTATATTACCTTCAAGAATGTATTCCAAGATTTTTTTATCATTTCTCTAAACCATTTTGCATTTTTGTTCAGTATTTGAATGCAAGCCTTCCAAGTATATACATTTCTGAGTACTCAGTGTAAATCGTTTGTATTAAGAGTCGAACGCACATTTTGTCACAAAATTGAATTATCTGACCACTAAAGTTACAAAAAGTAAAATCTGAATTTTAAAAATCATTTCAAAAACTAAGCTTTTGCAACTGAACAAAAAATCTCTTCCATAAAAAAGAACAAAAAAGAGAAAGGCCATTTTGCAACCTTCACAACAATGTTATATCAACTTTGCAGTTTCACGGAAGGTCATGGTTTTACGATGACTTTAACGTGTTGGAACGATAATTTCAAAAGTAAAGCATGACCTTCCGACACACCCAAACAAAAAGAAGAAAATTAAAAATTTGCGGACACTAACATTCTTATTTTCATTCAAACTTAACCGTCGTGTTCCAAATAGCCATAATGTTTATCAAAACCTTCATACTTCCTCATGCTCCTCATCTTCGAATGCGGCGAAATGCCGCGATGTATTTCATCGTGAAGACGGAGCTGGAGAGGCAGCTTTATAAAAATCGTCTTTCTCGGCCGTGCCGGTAGATGTCGCATGACCAAGCAGTACATGATCAATCATGTGGCATCTAGCGGCACGATCATTCCTCGAAAAAAATCAACATGAAATGAAATTCCAACTCTTTTTACAAGTTTTACACTTCACGACAAAATTGTATAACAAAGTCCCAGCGTCCTCATTTGAGGACGGCACTAAAATATCAACGTCTCGAAAACACAATCATATAACTGCACAATTTTATATTCTTCGTTAAGCATGAGCACAAACTAACACTACGTCGTGAGTTTAGGAACTCACCGAAATTTAGAAAAGTAGATATAATCAAATTTTTTATCAACACAAACCAAGTATAAAATGCACTAACTTAGGAAGCTAGAAAAACTACAAGAATGTAAATCTGAGCGATAACAAACGTTTATATTTGTTGAATGAACCTTTGTGGTGTTGCCAAACAACAATGTGATGGTGAACACAATTTATAATGTAATGAAATAATGAAAAATTCACCGTCCTCAAAAGAGGACGCTGGTATTTAATGGGTTAATGCTCACTTCATTTACTTTAGCACAATGTTTACGTTCTTCCGAGTGATACAAACCACGGCTTATGGAAGGCCATTCCCAATAAGTCAAAAACTGTATATTGCATAATTAACCTCCTCGAAACACAAGTTTGTCGTATGAGAAGAAATAAATTTTAAAAAAAAACGCCGTGTTCACATCTGAACGAAGGACATGTTAAACCGTATGCCTTAAAGCAGCAAGCAAACTGCAACTCCGATGCATAATCACAATTCCAAGTGTTCCTAGGACACACAGCTAGTTAAAACACTGGTTTCCAATACGCTACGGAAAAGCGCGCTTCAAAACCATCTGCGCACACGCGTTAAAAACGTAGTTGCAAACGTAACTACTCTATTTCTGTCCCTCAACAGGTTTCCACGAGACGTTTGTAGTTTATGAACATTTATTCTCGCCGTTGCAACAGCGCGGCGGCGTCCAGTGTGCGCCGCCCGGGCGACAACCGTGAAAGTGCCAGCGCGCCGAGCCGCGCGGCGGGCAGTGACTCAGGGGCCACGCACAGTGCGCCGAAAACGCACCGAACCCGCGCGTCCTCTTTGCCTATTAGTTGTCACAAGTTCAAGAATAATTTAAATAAAAATGATTTGTCTAGTTTTATAGTCTAAAGCAGTGATGTCAAGGTCTAATACTGTTGGAAGTGGCGTGCCACGAGCTTCACAACACTGGTCTAAAGTGGAAATACGGAACTTGAGATCAGAATCGTAATGAAAGTTATTACAATGTCAGTTTTCTAAAATTCCATGCTACGTACGTTATCACATTTCTCAAGATGAATAGTTAAATTTGAACTAAAATTAGTTCAATTTTTTAAAGTTAAAATCACAGTTCAAAATTGTCAGGAAGCTTTACAAAGGGGATAAAACTCACGATATCCTTAGTACACGTTACGATACTCATTTCGTACAGAACTACTAAAAAACTATATTCAACTTTGACTCGTACGAATATTCTGTACTAATAGGGGGGGGGTTCTGGAACCTCATCTAATTAAAACGTAATAGGGAGGGTTATGGAACCTCAACTTCGAATGTTTGCGACCTTAGCTACTAGAGTGGAATACCCTCTAAAAATGAAACAAAATGTCCAGAAAGTTAAATGTTAACTCTTAAGTAATGGACACAAACTTCGTTTTAAGAGGCCAGGAATCTATCCAATAGTAGCCCACTCACGGGGATGAGTCTTTCGTATAAATCTCACAAAGCTACACACTTGGTGCTCGGTGCATATACACAAGTATGTACACTGGTGCATTATCTAAATACTGCATATACATACGTATCTAAGAGAGAAAGGGTGGGAGGTTCTTTTAAAGCATTAGTCACCATGATCGGCAAAATGCAACTTGCCCAGTTCATCCGAGAAAGTGACTTGTAGATGCTCATTCTTTTAAACCTTTCATTTTCACACTTACTTCCAACAACGAATGAAATGTCCATAATAATTTGTTTATTATACTGCATGTAGAAAGGAGGATGCTATTTGCCGAAATGTTTCCTGCTCTCTAAATTATTAACCTAATCTATGGATTTTGTTTATGGTGGAACCTAACACTAAGTTTCTGCTACGTGGAAATGATATTCTCAACATAAATTTACATAACACAAAATATGGAACACCAGTGTGATTTATCTGAAAGTTCAATGTCATTCATTTAATGAAACTGAATTTCTTAAAACTATCAGGTCTTTAAGTAAAAAAAATCGCATCCTTTCAGAATGAAAAACAATTTCCACTTTCTTAGTCGAACATTTTTTTCTCATTCTTTATATCCTTCTTCTGAAAAAAAAATGTCCGTTTCTACACCAATTTTTCTTTCGGAACATCATTTCCGAGGTGACAATGGTATGAGGGACAGCCAACCAGGGACGCGATGTCGCGTTGCCACGATAAGTACGTCGCGCGAGTAGGGTTGGACAGGACGCGAGTAGGTGTTCGAACTAGCAAGCGGTTATCGAAGCGAGAAAGTAGGCCGCCTGGTCACGAAGTGTCGAATCTAATCCGTCGGCGCTGTTGTCTGGAATTGGAGAAGTCGGCCGGTCTCTTTAGATTTGTTTTTCCTCTCGAAGTTTGTTTGGCAATGGAACGGTGTGCCGTTCTCTTAAACAAGGTCAAATGGTAGGTTAAAACCGCTCTTTGGGAGGTTGTATAAAAATCTTTTCACTTTTTTTTCGATGTTATTTTCAGTTTTCTATACCGCACTTTATTATCCGTGTCCTTATCACCTTATGATCACTATGTCAACGTCCGTTTGAGTACACATTTACGGTTTTGGGTGGGAAAATAGATAAGAGAATCGTCGGCAGGAGACCAAGAAAGATTAGAGTTTGCTCTCTTAATGTTCTCAATAGAAAATAATGAAAGATAGCTCGAATGTAAATTTAAAAATTACTAACAAAACTGTTGAATAGCACTTAAATTGTGTTTTTAATAGAAGTAGTTTTGGGTTAATACGGCAGCATTCAAATTAAGAAACTGCACTTATCTGAAAGTGCTTCCATCAATTGACAACACTTCACAAGTACTTCACAGATGTTGAAGTAGGGCAGTCTGTCTAAGTCTTCTGATGTATTATTGCAACACTTCACACTTGTACGTTTCCACAGAAAGCGTACGAATTGAGGATTTAGACAAAATATAATTTTCCACATCGCTCAATATGAATTACGCATTCAAAGCTAATTTGTTTCCCTTGCAATGAAATGTATTCCTGGCGATCTTGGCAACACGACGTCAATTATTAACAGGATTTGTGTTTAATATAAAGTGACACACATTATAGTGAACTGTAAAAATTTAAGTAGAGCAGTGAACCCTTGATATAATTTATTAATACATATTTTTGCAGTAAAGTGCTATTCGAAGCAAATTAATTTAAGCGATAATAAACAGACATCTAAGACCGCTCTTATTTCAATAATAGAAACATACAATGCGCCGACATTTTTCATTCGAAATGTTATAGTCACCTTTGTGTTCCTTTCATTGCTAATATTAATGGTTTTTAAGATAATGTTCAAACATTTACAATTAGTTTTTCTATAATTGCCTTGTCTATCTCCCCCCTTGATTATCAAATCCATTACTCGGGATGCCCGTTTAACATTAACGTTGCAATAATTTCAGTATTTAACAGTCAATTGACTGTAAATTATTTTCCTACAGTATTAGATCCAATGATTACTGAAAAGTGTTGAAAGCGTTTACTAATGTAACTAAGACCCGCACTCTCGAGTTCAACATTGCTCGGCAAACCCTCTACCAGAACTATTCCACAAATACGAAAGTTCAATCAAGAGAACATTAATGCTGTCATTTAGTGTCAACGTTATAAATATTTTTGAAGGAAAACAAATACTCCAGTCATTTCATAACGAAAACTTTTCGACCCTTCGTTTGGTGACAATCTTGCAGAAGGGAGAAAGTCAACTCAAGCCCCTGAATCTGTAGTTGCGCGCGCTTGTGAAGCTACACAAAAGCGGGAACGAAGACAATTTTACGATATTGACCAACCTTGATTTCAACTTCAAATTAATATTCAACACTTTTCTAGATTCCGTGCCTATACCACACAAGTTAAATGCAAGGAGGAAGTACATTTAAATTTTCCTTTTTTCTAACATTAAAATAACGTATGTAGTTAAATGAAATTCAATATATTGTATTCACAATTGATGATTCGATTCATTCGAAATTTTCTTGGTATGTTTATGATCAAATAAAACTAATAAATAAATGTGGTATGTGATTCATTGTTCAACAAATGTGGCAAGTATATACTAGAGGCAATTGCACACATTTGTTTAAAAATTAGCCATAAGTTTTATCTTTGCTGGTTTTATCTCTACTGGTAATGTAATTCGACATCAGTACGATATATACTTTGTAAGCTTTCTGCTACACAAATTGGTAACTTCCGAAATTAACATTTTAAAAACAATTGTAATCAGGAGGCAAATTTGTTATTAGACAAGGAAGGTCGCACGCGTCCGAGAGTCAGGGAGGGAATTTATATAACGTCAAACCACATTCACTAAACCGCATGCGACTCTTAAGCATTTTTTTGTGCCCTTACAAAATTCTTAGGCTAAACTGGAAATTATGTAATTATGTTGAGAGGGTTGTTTTTCGCTATTGAAACAACTACATGTGACAGACCTTATATTCAACAATTAATATTAACAAATCTAATCAACGTGTACATAGTTATAACTGATTCACAATTGGCTTAACTTAAACTAACTTTATCAAACTACCCGCCATATTTAAGCAGCAACTGAATTGGACAGTATAAAAATTCGCATGTAATAAAAAGTTCGTATTTCAATTTTTTTGACGTTTTATGAATAGTGGCTGTTTCAGTTTGTAAATGGAATTGTCTCAATCTTTTTGTAACTTAACACCACTAACAATGAGTTGACCCTTAAAAAAAGTGCGCTTCTTTCCAATCTCAAGCCTCATCAGGCTCCCGATCTCTTGTAGCTAGCCACTACTACTCTATAACTATTCTTTTGTAGTTTTGATGTAACCTACTAATAAAACAATCTTTTTTTATAGAAATTGTTTTGCATCTCTTCACAATTCTATTACCATCGCATCATTCAAGATTAACGTATCCCAATACAGAGTGCAAGAATTCTGGTATCTAACAATGTGCTATTCTCTCGCTTTTTTCCACATCTGATTCATTCAACATTCCCGAGGTAGAAGCCTTTTTTTTATTGCAGGCCAAAGAGTTATTGAAACCTTCGATCCTTCGGACTGCGGGACGCGCAAAGAAAGAGCACAGGTTCTACCAGCGTCGCCTATCCAAGCCTGCGTTTCCCGGTCCGTTCCCGAGTAACAAATCAGCTCTAGTGCGGGAGCGGGGGGCGGCGTCACGTGGGCGCGAGGTCGTGTGGAGCAGCGCTAGGGACGAGTCTCAGCCGCCACGGGGCGGGGGGCGGGGGGAGGGGGGCTGGGGATCAGGTGCGTGGCCTCGGGAGGCGTCACCCGATGCATTGGGGACGCGGCCCCGGTCATGGATGCCAATCCTGCGCTTTAAATGCCAGCGATCCCTCAATGGCGAGCTTCCCCAACAAATCACGAGTTGTAGAGGGAATCCCCGACTTTTGTTTATGCAAACAATTGACAACAATCCTTCGAAACGAGTTGTGTGTAGATAATCTAAATTTAGTCCACGGTTGCAGAAAACTTATTTCGAAAGCTCTTATTAGTTCTAATAAATCAAATTACACACGTATACAAGATGAATACGTAAAATATATCACAATATTATGTTTCTTCATTTATATCGATGACTTCTACCGAAATTTGTTATTACTTTTCATATCAATACAATAATAGCGAAAGTTGAAAACTCTCATATTGCTTTGTAGAAAAAATGCTAAAATTCGATTTTATCACAATTCTGTCTGAACAACATCCAAAGATTGCAATAATGGAAAGAAATGAGACCCAAGTCCAGATAGTGTTTCTCAATTAGACATGAGAAAGTAAAAAAATAAGGACTTCAATTTCTAAATAACCACAAAAAAATGAACGCGTTAAATCGCAGTGGTATTAGCCTACCTTATTAATCAACTTTTGAAGAACAATTTCACATATTCTATTGCATTTTCAATAGAAGTGTCGCAAAGCATTTCTGCACATCCATTAAGTGAAAAGGGTTCAAATATCTGAACATTCCCTGAAAATTTGGGATGAAATGGCAAAATTTACTCCTGTGAAATGTGCTTCTTGCTTATTTTAAACTTCTGAATTTTAATTGTTACCAAGAATTTTAACTTACTTTAGAATTTTAACCATAAGCTATTTAAATTTACACTGTTTAATATACCTGAGGCCATGGCAGTTGCCGCTGAAGTACCGAAGTGGTTGCTCGTGCGCCACGCGGGTGCCCACTGAGTACGGTTATTCGCACGTACGCCTCTCTCTAGTACCTCTAGAGATAACTGCACACCGTTCGCACAAGTGCGAGATAAGGGAAGGACAACCAATGAAGTAAGCGTGGGCGTATTAGATAAAACGGATACCTAAAACATTCACCATTTGATTTAGTCGACCATGAAGAAGAGAGTTCGAGGTAAGAAATTAATGAGAGCTTTTATAGTTCTATTGTATGTAAGAATCTGCATTAAACCGAGAAGAAGAGATTTAAAATCTTCCACGATGTTCTAAAGATTTGATTGATCGTAAAAGCCGTATGTGACGTAATAAATATTGCTGTTCGAGAAGAACCTTGAGGCAACTGAATAATTCTTTTAAATTGTCTTAACCGCATATGCACCAAGAGCACATGGGGGAAATTGACATAATTGTACTTATCAGTTTGGCCAACGACCAATGGTCAACGATTTCTATTACTTTTAAACTACAGATTCGCTCTTGTAGCTGGCAAGATACTACCTCCCTGGACCCACTCCTTGATCAGGGTGAAATCAACAAATGTGCCCATAGTGATTGATACATATATGTTCAGAAGCAAAACAAGGGTCCATGTCAACATTTGCTCAATGGATCAAGACACGCTGAACATAAAATCTGACATACGTGTTTAAGGAAAATTTAAGGTGGGGAGCTAAGACATCCCTCAACTATAAAATATTATCTTAATAACAAGTAGCATGTAGTATTCAAATAAAACTGAGTAGAGAGACTTTTGACTTATTTCTCAAAAAAGCGTTTATACGTGTCATGTGATCTAGATATTAACACAGACTAATTTCTATCCATAGAAAGTCTGTAAAACATAGTCTATTATTTTATTTGTTAACATTCAATAGTGTCGAGAAACTTTGTAAGAATATGCACTGAAAAGTTTTATATCATTATTCCCTGAAGACCCTATTATCTTTGTTCTATTTCCATCTCGCACCACAGAAGTACATAACAAAAACAATGAAATTAAATTCATTGAAGTAGGATTCAGAAATATTGAGAATACAATATTTGTTGCATTATTCAAGAAACGAAAGTACGGACAGGACAAAAAACACTTATCTCTGTTCTGAAGTGAATGAATCAAGGTTTTCATATCTCGTACAATCAGATTAGAGATTGAACACGGAATGTCGCCCGCTAGATGTAGAATGTTAACTGATTTACCCACAACAGGGTAAAGGATAAACTTGTGATTATGCAGTTTAAGAACCGACCACCGTCTTGTGACAAATTTGCTATTTACCCGAAGAGCGCACAATTTTAAACAAATCAATTTTCTCCCACTCCGGAAGACGTTACCGTCTGTCAACACGCTAAGGTGAGCACACGGCAATGGCGTAATAGAACGAATTATTCGTTATTACGCACATGCTCTGCGCCATCCCCCACAGCGGCGGCGGAGGGTGGCGGAGTTTCTAGAGACTTGAAATGTGTAGGAACAATGTCCAGTCAGCGGAAGCGAGAGCTTTCTAGCAGTTTCCGGGAACGGGAAATAGTTGCGTGCAGCTCTCAATTTCTCCAAGCTCGAGGTTGCCTAGAGTAAAGCAAGTTTCGTTCCTATATTAATGATTAGTGACATAGTAGTTCTTGACACCTTCAACTGACTAGAATCCATGAAAACCGACTATATAAAGAAATTACTTTGTTATTTTCAGATTTTATTTTCTGCTTCTCTTTCTTCATAATCAATTCATAATTGCTTCAGTGAGATTGAAAGATCATAATGTTCGGAATAAAGAAAATTTAAGGAAATAATTTTGAATTTCTATTAGAAGTTCAACTTCCAAAAACAATCTTTTAGGCCTGTAGTGAGAGGTAGCAAACTAGGCGATTTATTTGGTTCAATGTTTAGTTGGAATTTTTGGGTAGGTCTACTAACTAAAAATACTTTTTCATTTTCGGAACACTAACTTACAAAATAGTGTGAATTTAGCTCATAAGAGCACTATTTATGTAATTATAGGTTATCACACAATGATTCTCCCGATAAAAAAATGTTAAGAACTTGACAATTCGAATTCAACACCTACAGTAAATGCCTACTCCAGAAGGTTTAAAAAGTTCTTGAAGAACACCGATGTTGCTACTAGGTTCCATGAATATTTCGTCGAGTCATTTCTCCTTGTCCTGCCGCTTCCTTTGACGAGGATCCCAGTCGCTCGCTGACCAGCTGAGGAAGTAAAAATACACGAAGCTTACGTGCACGCGGTAGCCCACGAATACTCTTTCGATTATCTGTCTACTCTTCCGATTAGAAAGCCAAACGCTCTGTACTAGATACACCTTTAGTTTACAATAATAAAATTTGCTAGGTAGCTTAATTATAAAGGTGAGTAAAGAATGGGTAAGTAAAGTCAAATAAACATGTGCATGTGAAGCGTAACCTACTTTTACTTTTATTGTCTTTGTGCTTTAAGGAAAACTACTTGCATAACTTTTCTAGGCAGTTATTTATCGAGAATTATTCGGAATTTATCAGTTTCCTTGCGAACACTTTCAAGGATTTGTCCTTCAAAATATTCTTAAACCTTTGCATTTCTTGTGACGTAAAATATTGATCTGTTCATTACATCCACTTTCAGACCGAACACTAATCTGTACTGTCACTAAGTAAATAAAATTTGATAACAAATATTACCCAATTACTTTACTGGAAATTTCGTTAAATGGAATTTTATTGAACTTAACACACGCGCGCGTGCGTGCGTTTGTAAAAAAATTTAATTGAATTGAAAATTCTCATTTCCACATAATTGAAAAAAAAATAATTCAATTTCATTACTGCGTACAAGAACAAGGCATAATGGTGTACAATATCTTATATGAAAACTTCGCGCAACGTTTTTGTGTTATTTCGATGAATTAGCTTATTCTTACAGCCGTGATAAAAATTAGGCATAAAATTCAATTTGTTATGGATTTTGTCAAGTCAAGTTAATTTAATAGCAAGTTTGAGATTTTCCGAATGGGCATTATTTAGTACTTAATCTGAAATGCACCATTTCAGATTATTTCCATCAGGCGATCTCCGTTACAACGACATTCATTCTTAAATGCGAGGAAACTGCACCGAAACAGATTCGCTTACGCAACTTGAGAAGAAGGAAAACTCTTCTCAGACCGTGAAATTCAGCCGTTGCCTCGTAACTGTATACCATAAACTCTGAAAATGGCGTCTTCCGAACTTATCCGTAAAATCTTTGAGGCATCAAAGCGAGACAAAATCCCTGTACGTAAGAGCGTGCCGCTTCTCTGCAGCGTGACTGCCGCCGGTTAGGTAGCGAGTGGGCAATTGCGTTGACATTAAACTTGAGAATTACAGGCGATGCGTGACGAGGGAGGCGGGAGGGGCGAACATAGTCTTATGACGAAACCCCGCAGGGAGCAGGCGGAATGGGTAGGAATGCCCAACACATGTAACGGCGTCGCGACCTCGTTGCGTTATGGCCTCTCCTGAAAATCGCCGAACGGTTCCTTTGAGGATTCTTTGTCGTTCGTTAGATGCCGAAACGTTTCGACCCCCCTCCCTCCACTCAAAAAAATATGATCGCAATATATTGCGTGCAATATAATTACTTTGAAGTAGGTTAGAATGATGGATAGTTTTTAGTAAAAGTGTTAGAATAGGCCCATGAGACGCGGGACGAAGCTTTAAACGCCCAATTTAAGAGCTGAATGCAAAGTTTAGGTAATACTTGCGTGTGCGTGAATGTGAATGTCATCGTTCAATACGCAAAAAATAATCCTTTTTTGCGTTGCGTGAATTAAGAAAGAAACCTACTGCTCACAGTAATGAGCGTACCAAAAGCCTAGATTCTACCAACAAAGGTTGTCTCTAGTTTCTCGTCAAAGTCTGGAACATCGAAACTATCGTATGTATTACTTGCATTGCAACTGGTCAGATTTCTCCATCTCGAGACGACGCTCGTCTCGTTAATGGCCTGCCTGAAAGATCTAGAATTTTCTTAATAGCGCTTCCCCCCCCCCCCCACAACCACCATTTCTACCCAGGTTTTAATCCTACTAGTTGTTGCACATTCGCCCCACCGGCGGAGTGGATTTAAGGCAGTAGAGCAACAACCGGCCGCAGTTTCCTTCTGATGTATCGTTCGAGTAAGAGGAGGAATAGTGCCTGCGGCGCGACCGGTCGGACAACTTTAGAGGACGTCAGCGGTCACTCTTGTACGCGGGTGCATCCACGAAGCCTGACAAATTGCGTGGAGTTTGCACGCGTTACAATAAGCTTTTCAACATATACCGGTTTACTGGCGCACTTTTGAATATTTATTACAACTTATACCATATTTCTTGTTTTGCAATAGTGCATATGCAGTAGTTTTTTTCCAGTGTCGTAACGGGAGAGCACCAATTAAACAATGGCGAAGCATTGAAGAATAAGGGAATTAATTCATTAGAATCTAGGGATGTTTACATCGTTTGTTACGTAATATTTATATCGGACGTCTTCAATTCTAAATGTTTCAAAGTCAGACGCGCCAATAAGAAGTACATGGCATGAGAGATGCAAAATCGAACTTCTTTCCCAACTGAATGTGGCAACGTATGACGAAATTGAAGTTTTAAAGTATGTTCAGCTATATAAGATTTACTTTCTTCAAAGAGTAGATCCTTATTTCCTACTAAACAAATTATAAAATGGAAGACATTGCAAAGGAATAGCAATTCTGATAATTAAATTCATAGTGTTGATTTTCGGACGCCTAATTTCAATTTTTAGAATGTCAGCGTGGTCTTGAATCGCTTACGTGTATAAAATAAATTAAAATTAAGAAGTTTGAAATGCTCCAAAAAGTTTGCAAAAGGTGATAAAATGTATCTATGTTCTCCGTTTTGGAATGTATTAGCGGAAAAAACAAGACCAGGAACAGCATTGAAAGACTTCAGGGCTTACTTCAAACTATGAAAGAAAAGTGAAAAGTTTCTGTAATTTACCCTAGAGGAAATTATTACAATTCAAAAACTATTACAATATAGTTTACACGTGCTAGTTAGTTTTAAGGTAGAGGATGTTTACTGAAGTTCACGCTTGTTAAAGCAAGGCCATAATCTGATAGAAAAATAAGCGATTATGCCAGCAAGATACGAAACGATATATACTGATTAGATACCGAGTTCATTTCTATCACTAGTACAATTATACAAACGTCTGATATCAGTCAATACCCCATGAATGAATTATTTAAAGAGTCGCTATTTTGTACGATATATCACATCGAATCGCTTATGAAGTACGCCATTCAGGAATGGAGTTAAACCAATCCATTCCCTATCCCTTTCCTCCTACTTTCATTTTATTTAAACTTTCTTCAATTGAATTGTGAAGGGGCTTGGTTGCCTGGTTTTATTTCATCACTTTCCATCCGCTCCCATACTCCTAGAAGAAGAAAATAAAGAAACAAAGAGCCATAGTCATGTCCGGGTGAATCGGGAATACGGATAGAATGTACGTAACTACGATCCAGACCGACAATCTGACCTTGCACGGCACAAAATATTTAATGGTCAGTGGTATTGAAAATGCATTGGTTCAAGATAGTTTTCAGGTTGCTTAAAGCGGATCGAACTTCACACGTGATTGTCTGATCCGATGGTAGCGTAAATTTGCAAGTAAAAAAAAACTATACGTACATACAGTTTGCATATTACTCCATTTCGTCCAATTTAGCCGATATATCTTAAGAGCCGAAAGCTTTTCCTAATAAAACTACTCTGCAAACCAACATAGTGACAAATAATGCTTATGACGAGTACGATCGGCAGACATCGTACTGGCCTTGAATGTTTCGGCGGGATGAGAAATTCAGTAAAGCAACGCGACACATGGAAAACTTACCACTTCTCCTCAAAACATTCAACAAATAACTTAATGAAGACTGTACGATCTTCCAAAAGGTAAGGATGTTAAACTAACAACGGAATTTCGTCGGAAGTGGAAACTTAAAAAGATTCTCACAATTCCATTGTAAGTTCCATTACAACCCCTCAGAAACTGATGTTCAAATTAATTTTCACGCCGCCACATCTGCAACTTCGGGGCCTAACAACTGAAAACAACTAATGGCGCAGATTTTCTTCATACTCTGGTCACAGCTCGCTAAGCATGGCGTGTTCAGAGCTCTGTAGTTTAAAATTCCAGAACCTGTGCTGAACTGGGCCAAAGCAAGTATTAAAAGAAGAAGTTCGCCACTTTTATGCATTATTTTTGAACGTTTACAGTCGACAGAATAAGTGACTTTTTTACATTAGGATACAGCCTTCTATTCTCGTTACGAATTCATGCCTGTGGTAGAGTAGATATGGCGGAGTAGATATCGCCAAACCTTTTATGTTTTCACAGCACCCGTCAAAAACATTCAGTCGATAACTCGAAACCGTTACCAAAAAATCACACACTAATTACTTTTCCTCCCCATTACCACGTAATGTATTCCTTCTGAAGTTACATTACGACCCACTGCTACAACATCAGACATTCAAAGCACGGATGGGCAAAGCTATAGAAGGCGGTGCCCCGCGTAAACAGACTGCAGCGCTCCATCTACCGAAGCGAACAAGTGAAAAGTGCATAGGCATACGCGCACGTGCCCGAGCCCACCTGCTTTACACCGCTCTTTACGGCTTGGCGGCGGCGCGTCCGGCGCGGGGGCTCCAGGGGCAGCGGGGGCTGCGGGGGCGGGCATTTGAGGCTGCCGGACGAGCGAATCTCAACCACTTCCCTCGCTCCCACCAAGAGCCGCAGTGAAAATGTGCCCATTTGTTTAGGTCGCCTTGTCAACCAAAGCGTTTAAAACAATGAAAAAAAACTGTTCCGCTTGAACATTACTACTTTCTCGCTTTCCCTTACATCTTTGCAGTGAATAGAATATGGTAAGCGAGTCTATTTTAATCAAATCGTGACCTATTGTGTTCGTAACTACGTCCTTTCTGGAAATGATAATTGAATGAAAAAACTTCTACTATGAATAACACAATACAAATTCAAGATTTCTATTAAGAGCATCCTCCTCTGATTCATTGCAGGGCTGAATACCATGATAAATACGAACTGTAAAAGATTAGATATTAATAAATGTATATCTTTTACTGCATGACCAACAATTCACAACAAATTCTTTAAGAAGTATAAATTTCTTTCCGTTTCATGACCTTGGCTCCGCGAATTAGGAAGAAAACGGAGCTATGTTTTTTGCATGCTTTCAAAACTAACGTAAATTTCAATGAATAATTATTTTACTTCAAGGAAAATTTCAAGGAATAATATAAGTATTATTAAAATAAAAGTTTTAACCAATTTTTTCTAACATCTGTAATTTTTATATATTTATTCCTTTTACGCCCAATATGAGACTGAAAACTAGAAACATTTTCAAGAGTAACAAGTTTTGATGACCTATGACATCAAGTAGTGTTACTCGTCCTATTTTACTATTTCTCTTTAACACCAGAATTTACCTTGATAGTTTTATTACTTGGTAAACTTTAGATAATGGCAAGACTCGCTACTGAACTTGCACGCTCAACTGTGATATAGTCAGGCACAGCACTAACGGGCTGACACAGAAGGAAAGTAAAAAAAAATTTTAAAAAATGAAATACCGAAAATAAATCGGCAAACACGAGTAGATAATTTATGTATCCTTTTAGATAGATTTCGTTCTTTTTTTCCCCAGGAGATCTCGTCTAAATTTATTACAAAATTGGCAGCTTGAACTAGTCACCTTTAATACTTCCTGATGTCCTTTTCATAATTCTACACTTCATATAAATCTTGGATGCTTCTCAACTCTTTCGGCAGGAGAGCGCGTGGGCACTTTAGTATTAGAACGACCATCGAACAGCCTTTAAGCGCCAAGCGGTATTCGAGAAATACCATTTATACGAGGCCAGTGCACGCTTTATTCCTCCGAAGAAGTTTTTAGAATTTTAATTTGCACCTTATACTTCTGTCAATTTTTTACTTCAGATCTTCTATATTTCTAAGGTAGACTCCTGAAATTTAAATACATACCATTCAATGCAATACACAACTACGTGGGATTTAAGGCCAGCAAATTGCAATTTTTTAATACTCTTATTGGTAAATAGACTGAGGTATGATTCTTCCGAGTTGCAATAATTTGTGTTAAATCTTTGTAACCGAGACTGATATGCACGATTGTGTTTACTTTGAGAATACCGTCTGGCACCCCTCACTCTCGCAAATGAGGTAAAACTTCTAAAATAAATCTGAACATTTTCACCTAATATTTCTAAAAATTGTAAATCTAAATTAAAAATCTACTATAAATCGTTTTAGGGTTGTTACTCTCGCTACATCTCACGGAAATAAGATAATTAAATAATACACAAAATAATTGTAATTACTGTATATGTCACGTTTAAACTTCGTGGAAACCTCTCATTCCAATGAAATTAAACATAATCCACACCATCATTATCTCATCGGTTTCAGTGCTTCTGCGTAGTTTTTGTTCGTCCACTGTCCGGTAAAGTTGACGCAACTGGCGCCTCCTGGCGCTTGCCTCTCTCGCGGGGTGGGGGTGGGGGGAGCGATGCACGCGAACGCGTGAAGGTCGGCCGGAAACACGCCTCGCACCCTGCACTCACGAGTTCCTTCGCCTCGCAGCGCAGCGCAAGGTGCCCCGGGCGAGAATTCGCAGAGGTCACTCGCCAAGAACGCGGAGTTTATTGACAGATACAAGCTATTACGTAGACATTAAAATTGCGTTTATCCTCCCAGTAGAAATCAAATCAATTAACTCTACATCAGCCTTATGGTAATAAAAGTCTTCAAAATTTCACTTAAGAACAAAATAATGTTTCAGATAACCTTCCATCAGTTTATTACATCCACACAACTGACAAATTACTGAACTAATTTGATAGAAAATTAAATTATGAAAAGTCTTGCAAAACTACAATTCAGATATATCGGATTCAAATTCTCTCGCGATGTTAGCTTTCTAGTTACATTGGTAATTTCATGGCTTGACTTCCATTAGTTGTACGAAATATTAGGAAACTCAGAGACTGTGACCTATCTTAACATCTACAGCAGCCGTCAAGAAAACGGATCAACAGCGCGACGAAGTCTCTCCCGTTCCGCTATAGAAGGTGAAGTTTCTTGAAATCTTGACAGCATAATTGCAGAAAATTGGCGTTGCAATATTGCAACGTGTCAAGACGGAGTTTTTAGATACCTGTCAAAATACGCAATGTACCGAATTTGATAAGTAAGGAATTTAAAAATCTGTTTTCCATCAGACAATCTAAAGAAAGAAAAAACAAATTTTTAAAAAAGAAAAAGTTGGAACGATTGAACTTCATAAATATTGTATGTAAATCCTTGTAGGAGTTCAGTAATGAATCAAAGTGATCATGAACTTCCACAAATTATTCTCAAAAAAATGCAAAATAACACCATTAAATTCATGTGTCAAATTTTCACGAAAATTACGGAACCAGTATTTTATTTGATTTCAATAAGGAATATTTAAAAAGTACGATTTAAACCACTGTGGAGACAAACTGATAAAGTATATAATTTCTAATTTCACTTTTTAAATTATGACTAAACGAAGTGTAAATTTCCAGAAATATACCAAAGATTTAAATGACGTACACTCGGAAAAGCATCTTTAAAATCACACATCGTTCATAACTTGCACACAAACACTAGGGTGGCTCAAACGAGACGAAAACAAGCCAGACAAATCACTTCACTGGAAACCCATCTCAACTCACCTGTGATCTTGACCATGGCGAACGATCGAGGAGGACGAGCGGCGGAAGCAAGCGTGCGCAAGCGGGGCGGAATCCAACACAGAGTGCGACGGGAGCGACGCCGCGAGGGGTTGCACTGAGCGGAGCAGAGAGAGAGAGCACCGAGCAGAAGAACCTACCGCGCACCTTTCCCGCCCGGCCGTTTGCCTTCCGACGAATGTTGTACTCCCGCTCAACCGCGCGCCGGGCCTATATGCGGGGCCGCAGAGGCCGCAGACCGGCGCGCGCGCGCCTGGCGGACGCTGCCGCAACCAACGCGGCTGCGCGCGGGGCGAGGGGGCCGGAGCGGAGCACGGCGTAGAAGTCGAGCGCAAGCAGATCCCGACAAGGGCGGAGGTTTAGAGGGGTCATGGAGTCGTATCCTCCTTCTTTGAAATGTTGTAGATGAATCACTTTCAAGTATTATAAATACGTTTCGTGTATTATTTGTAACACCACTTATTGTTTGTATACTTTTGTTTATGTACTATTATTATGATGTACTATCACTAAACAATAGTGCGTAGAAATATGCGTCGTAATTAATATTAAGTAACCACTTGCATCAATACTGTTTTCTCGTATCGTATCGTTTCGTTTGTTCGTATCCGTTTCAATAAATTAATGTTTGTCTCTGGTGAAATATTCATAATTTTAAAGTAACATCTCTACTTTACAGACAGTTTTTTAATAAAATATTTATTTAAAGTAATTCATGTTAAAATCTCATTTTTATCAACAAAGAGGCACGATAGTATGTTTCGAAGCGCTGTCACCTAATAATACCATTGAAAATTAAAAAGAGATACGTCAACCAAGGAACTAGAAACCGTCACATGTCAAAAGGATGAGTGGCTGGTCGGCATTAATATAACAAATTATAAATTCGCGTAGTAAATCAGGTATCATTTGAAATGCCTAATTTCAAAATACAATTGCTTCAGTATTGTTTAAATGAGAATTAACTATTTTGGCGTCTTATAATTATTTATAAGAATATCAAAATCTCTATGTGCAAAACTACTTTGAGTATTTAACTAGATAATACTCGTACCAAACTAACCGGAAAAGGTGGCTCAGGGCATCAATTGATGTCACTGCAGTGCCTCTGACAGGGAGTCCTAGTGGTAGAGTCCCGTGGGTCGATGGGAGAATTTGCGACCCCTAGCTACATTGCTACGTCGAACTACTACCGCTGCCTGGAGACAAATTCTAGCTGCCGGCTGCTTTGATCAGTAGTTTCCCATGGTATTTCCTATCAACAACTGACGAATGCTGGAACAGAACCCTAACAAACGGGCCACAGACCACGCGCGGTCTATCCTTGCCCTTCCTTGTCTTTTCCTCAACCGTCACTTACACACACTTCCTCTCACATGCACTATACTACCACACATGTCTGAAGACCCGTCGTAAGATTAGAGCTTGTCCCGGCTGGGGCAGTGCCACGCTGGTGGGAAAAGTCGACGTAGGTCGGCGTCGGATCTCGCCAGCCAGAGGGGAAAAGATCACCGGCATCTCCATGATAAAAAAAATGCACCACGCTTACTGGAGTAATGGGATCCTAGAAGTTGACAGGTCCGGAATCAGTAATCAATCTATCAAATGAAACTATGCGCAGTATTTAACATTTGGTTTGAACTTCTGTAGATCTTTTCACTTATTCATGCTTTCATTGTATTATTTTGTACCGCATATTTGACCAAAGTTTTATCAACATTTAAGGTACATTTTACGCAAGCAAAAATGGTGTTTTTAAATTTGCAGAACAAAAAAAACTTAGGAGACACTTCAAGCGGTTTCTCGACAAAGTTACCTTCGCAGATTTGTGAATTTCCCCCCCTAAAAGCACACAAAAATTTTCGAAACAAAAATAATATTTTTAATATAATTATAATTTTTTCATAATTTCTCACTCTTCTTGAGTCAAAATCCTCTCTTTTTAATCACTACGTTATTCGCCTGTTTAAACATGTCACATAACAAATTGGAATCAAAACATAGTAAATAAATCGAGGACAAATCGAGCACTACGTGTTTTTGGTACATTTACAAATACATTTTCAACATTTAATATATTCTCTCATTTAAGTAGTATTCCAATTGTTATCATCACAGAGAGACATTGAAATAGGCGATAGATGAAAAGTCGAAACGACAGGTCGCTTCATTTTCAATGTACTATATGAACTGCCAAGCCTGAAAACATCAGTTCACGATTTGTAGTAAAAGAGATCGTTAATAACCAATAAATTCGAACGAACATAACGAATCGTACTGTCTATTAGACCTGAAAGAATAGGATTACGAATATTAGTTAAGTATGATCCGGATGCAAGCACATTATTATCAGGGCAGTAAAGTTCCGCTTCAACGGCAAGTTACCACAAACAGGGCAAGGCTTTTTTTCTCCCCTGTTGTTCTAACGAACTGTGACTGGAATTATTCAGATCAATGGTTTCTCTATAAAAAGAAGAAATTGAGGGAAATCGTGTAAATCCGTGTCAGAAAAACTTTGGAAACGAATTGACAATTTAAAACATATTATTTACTAGTTAAAGTTTAAATTTCAATTTGCATTATAAAAGAAAATTGCAATAATAATTAAACAATTTTCAACCAAGGTATAACGACTTTGAAACAGGCAATTCATGAATATAATCTTTCAACATAAAAGAGGAACGTAACAAAGAAAGTGTAAAAGACATATTTTAAATGGTAATCAGGTAAATCATGCTAAAGAAAAGTACAATGAAAATACGTATTGTGTAGTAGCACAACCACGTAGTTATCGGTGTACATATTTGTCGAACATTTGCAGGCTAAAATCTGTATAGTGTGTCCCACATTCATTGGCATTAATGAATCATATGTGTGCATATGCAAATGGCATTATACGCCATCTGCAATGGAGATGCTGTTCCCAAAATGAAGCTTCATATTGTCAATATTTGACAACACTTTGCCACTGAGGTTGCACGATTGACGGTTCGAGCAATGATATTGTGTTATAAGGCAACGAGGTTACAATGCAAGGCGGATTTAAAAGTTGATGTAAGATTCACAGTACAGTATCTTTTACCACTACTCGTGGTTCGATTCATAGGATTCGGCAGATAAATGCTTTTTCAGTTGTATTCTTAATGTCAGATATTTTTAGTATGTAGTTAAGAAGAAAATATGTTAGTTCGAATACCACGGTTCACTTATTTAGTTATACGGTAAGTGATTATAATGAAATCTTATTAACTTTTTTCTCACATATCGTGTGCACTTAAAAGTCACCACAAGCTAAATGGGACATATTCCAGTAAATTGAGAGTACAATAAATAATTCAATGTGATGATTGTTTGGGTAATCTAATATTTTATTTCAGTCCATAAACCAATTCCTTCAACTAATCCTGGAAAGAGAATTCAATTTTCCAGAATTAATAAGACTCTCCTTCGCTTTCAAACGTTCACTGAGAAAGAACAGAGAAAAAACAAGCAGAAACGAATAAAAGAGAATAGGGAACGTTCAATGAAAGAAAGGAAAAGCGGAAACAAAAGGAGAGGAATGAAAAAGGAATGGAAGAAATGAAAGAAGTAAAGAATCGTGTCGTCACTAGACAAATTTAAAAGTTCTAATTTCTCAAATTTAGTTATCACTGAGTATCCATTACAATAGACGATGTAATTTTCTAGTTCCTTACTAAAATATAATTCTAAAATATAATATCACTTGAGTGAGTCGAAATAAAATTTTAATTTCATTACTTTCAAGTTTGTAATAATTTATTTTCTAAAGCAAAACTTTCTCAAAACTTTCAGATATCACCAGAAGTTAAGCATTCGTAAACGTATATTCAATATACTGATCATTTGAATTTGATTGTGGTGAGTATCGTGCTTTCAATGCAATTTGCTTGATGGCAAAATATACTTAACCCTTAGCACCTCTGGGTACTTTCTCTGCCCTCGCAGAAATCCGTGAGAACCACAATGCGTCAGAATTCAGCAGAGAGTTAAGCGGAAAAAAGAGTCGAAAACATTCTGGAGTGATATTTTAGTAGCATGAAGAAAGTGAAAGCAGGAAACAGTTCTCGTGGGATTGGCATCAAACTGACATATCTATTTAGGAAGGTCATGGCTCCTAAACATTTCAGACTTTATATAAATCAACTGAGTTAAAATCAGGTTCGCAGTTCAACCAATCTGCGAAATACAAAACGTATTATATGTAGATGTAGAAAGTAGACGGGTTTTAAAGGAGACTTTGCTTACGCTTGGACTTGTATGTGCATTCCTGAGGCCAAATATTGAGCTTTACTAGTTTAGCTATGCTCATATTCACAGTTATGAACGATAGATAGAATTCTTGCCAATTCTGAAGATAGATTAAACTAATCATTTTCAGTGCTTCAGGAATTATTTAATGAATAGAGGCAATGCTCCATTTCTACCCTTTGATATTGAACCCCATTTCCGGAAAGTGATATATCTTCAACAATTTTCTTTAGTTTAATACCTTCAACAAGCAAAATGGGACTTGGCATTCAATTTGGCAGAGAGGGAACTTCAAGGTCATCGAAAGTTTGTTTTTTTTTCTTCAAATGAAAGCTTTACAGTTGTATCACGGAAAGTTCTCTTCCACAGCCTGGAGAGTGGCAGGGAACCTCAAGCTAATCAAGCTAACCCAATTGTTTTTTCGAATAATCAAATATTACAACATAATCAATGAATTTCCATTTCTTGCTTAAATTTTCATCAATCTTCTTCAGACGAAGAGCAACCTATTCCACACCATTATTTCAAAAGAATTCTTATACTAATTAACCCAATGTTCCATCCATAAACCTAGGATTCTAATAGTTGGCCTGACTCTCTTCTCAGCGAGTTATCATCAGGATAGTTATTATGGAAAAAGAGAAGATGCCCTTCTTGCCTTGTTAATGAACAAGCGCCCCAATCAGCAGAATAGCTATTAAAATGTCGAAAAAATGGAGCTAGATGGCGCTGTAGAATAAAAAACAAAATATTCATGTCAAATGCTATCCCTATACTCGGTAGGAATTTTAGATCTACATCGTTTAAAATAACTCCTAATACAAAACGCTCTCTTAAAAACTAAAATTTTGAGGCCAAAAACCTAAAAAAAACGTTTCTCACGCCGTAATCTGCAGGATGAGATCTTCCTAAAAATACTATACATTTGTGCTGGTCCGGCGCTTCCCAATTTTACCCCACTTGATCAAAGACGTGCAGAATCTGCACTCAGTCCCGGTTTAACCAAGTAGCACTTGTAGCACGTGCTACAGGCCCCGCGCTATTTAGGACCGCGCGCTTTCTGAGAAAAAATGTCTCACTCATGCAGAGAAAAGTTTTGCCATTATGAAATTTGTGAACTTTCTGAAAAAAAAAGAGAGACTGGCATACGTACGACATATTGTTTTAATTTTGAAATGCAACCGTTTGAGATTTATTAATTTTTTTGAAAATTTGTTACTGCATAAATTAAAATCAGGAAAGAATCAGCTGATTCTCTTATGTTTGTATTTATCGCGGAAATGTTTCGTTTCGTTTCGAAATAATTTTAGAATATTAAAGAACACTAAAACCTTGTCGTAAATGTCAATTTTCTTTTAGAAAATTTGTAGCTGTTTTTAAGAAAATTGCGTTTAAGCGCTAATAAAAATGCGAAATTTGAAGCTCTTTTTCTCAGAAAATTTTTGTGTTTTCAAAAACTTCATTTGAAGTCATTTGAAGCATTCACAAATATAATAATGTTTACAAATTGCTGGCAATGTTCATATTAAAGATGTGAGAGATCTTAAAAAAATACATTTGTATAATTTTTAAACAAACAAAAAATACCCCAAATTGAACTTTAAGTCATATTAAAGAGTGCAATTAACACCCGTTCGAAAAGTTTGAAAAAAATATTTGGAACTGGTGGAAAAAATCTAACATTATATGCATTGCTTGCCAGCAAATATCGAAAATGAATTTAACTTGCAGTTAGAAATAGGTAGAAGAACAAGTGCGATACATTTTATAATTTTCGAAATGCACTTCCAAACTTTAGAAAACCTTTTTAATCACTTTGACGGAACTAGATGACCTAAGTAAATGTATTCACTCGAATTGACACTACTGGACTGGAA
Organism: Acheta domesticus; assembly: GCA_031308135.1. Lineage (NCBI taxonomy): Eukaryota > Metazoa > Arthropoda > Insecta > Orthoptera > Gryllidae > Acheta > Acheta domesticus. The sequence goes on along the minus strand of JAHLJT010000631.1, from coordinate 106,520,650 downwards.
GAATGAGCAACAAAGTGGGCTCCAATTTCCTTATAGAACCATTTCTATCTTGAATATCTTCAGAAGGGAATAACAATTACCTTCTTATTTGAACAGAATCTTCCTGACCACACTACCTATTCAGGCAGAGTGTTATTAGAACATGAGAAGTGTTTAGAATGTTAGAAATCGTTTAAGAAAAATATTGGTTACAAATGTAAATATGTGCGTACGCTACAAAATAGGAATTGTTTCATAGATTTGAAAAACCTTTGTACGTGATGGAGAAGAACGGACGTCATATTCGTTTTTTGCTCACCGAAAAGCATAAAGATTAGTCAAAATTATCAAATAAAATTTTTGGTTGTAGACCTATGTTATTACATAAAGAATGAAACATGAAATGGCTCTTTCTTGCATATCCGTTTGGAAGCTTCCATAGTTGTGTGGTAATTGACAAAGCGAAATCGTGAAGCAAATATCTTGAATGATGTTCATTCTGTAAAGATTAAAACACGTGGGAATGTACTCACTCAAAGAGACAATGAATACGGCACTTCTTAATTAACAGTAAAAAATGTGGTTTCCCCATTTCCGAAGTAGATTATGGTAATGGAAAACATGGAATGGTCTGATGACAAGACTAATGACAGATACAAGTACTGGATAGATACTAATTCATAGCAGTGGTTAGAACATAAAAATATTAGAAAAAATTGGTTATATTTATTATTAGTCACATCCTAAATCAAAAACTTTGCTGAGATTTTTTTAGCACGTAAAATTACAGTGGGTGGTAAGACAGCTTCTTCGTGAATAGCGGCTTGGGAACTTTCCCAAAGGAACATGTATTCCTTCAGGAGCTGTTGCTAGGAGAGAAGTAATATTTTGTTGCAACCATCATTTCTCAGAAGAGATGGAACAATTGATGAACATACGTTCATCTTTAAATGATTTCCCTAACTGGTTGAAGAGACAAAACCATTCATTACGATTTGCAATACCAATGTCATTTCGAGCTAAATTGTGGCGGAGCATGCGATGTAATTCAAACCATGCCTTTCCCAACGCTGAAAATTTCCACAATTTTGGTTTCCGTTAAGAATGTTCTCAGTATTAATGGCAAGAAATGTGCTTAGTCATTTTTATTGTATTTATGACAAGCCCTCACCCTGGATGTCGATAATAAACTTCATGTATTTTAAACAGTATCTACAATAATCAAAATATAAACGTATTTGTTACAAGATCACCATTTTACTTTTACCTTACATGCAATGTATTCTGAAGGTCATGCCTGAAAAAAACCAAAGAGCGGAAAGACGTTAAGAGCTCTTTGGTATCTCTTACCACAGAGCTCTTAACGTCTTTCCGCTTAGTCTTCGGTAAAGTCGAGTGCTTATCGGAAGAGGTATAGTAGCAATAATCAGCTCGCCTAGAAAACTTGGAAAGCATTTCAGGCAAATTGGAAATGGCAAAAGCGATCACGTAACGGAGAGTGTTCGCGCTAAGGAAAGCGAAAGGAAGTAGAAACGGCCAAAGAAAGAAGAAATTGACGGTAGTGGATGGTTGAGGGTAATGTGGAGGGACAGTTGAGAGGATATGAATAATGCGAAATGATAAACGAAGGTGAAGCAAATGACAGAGCCTCCTGAAGAAATAAAGTCCAAACGGAAGCAAGATAATAAGAAAGATTGAAATGCTTAGAAGACTTATAAGTCTGAGAGATTACATACAACCAAAGCAACCAAATAAGTCTGAGAGATTACAATACAACCAAAAGGTGGTCAAGAAGGAGGAAGTGATAGATGTGCAGATGAAGAAGGTGTAGGTGGAAGAGGCTAAGGAGCATTTAATAGTGAACGCCTGGGAACTAACCAGCTACTGAACGGACGCTCCTTCGAGCTGCTGTGAATTACATCAGTCTCCTACAAATGAAACAACTTGCTACGTCAAAGCACGCTTTTCAATCGGAGAGGGGTTCGGAGAAACACCTTGTGCCAAGGTTGCAACGATCACAGGTAGCGCATCGAATGCAGAACACCTCTCGCAATGTTCGCAAGTCATTTTCGCACCGGATATAAAAAGGAACAAAACAATTATTCTTCCACGCGATGTAGTAATTAATCAAGCCACTGAACTACTTCCTCAAGGTCAGACAAATCGCTCTGAATCCAAGTCTCTTCATAACTTATTGCGTGCGAGCAGATAATAACCTTGTAGAAAATTTGCGAAATGATAGAGCAACTAAAAATATGAATCTCCGTTCTCACGCTATAGGTCAATCGCCGTCAGTTTTCTTTGCTATTTCATCCTATCGAGTTCATCTAGTGTACTTCTCAGTCTAACCATCTGTACCTTTCTCTCTCTGTCTTTCTTTGCCCCCTCTCTCTGTCTTTCTCTGCCCCCCTCTCTCCCTCTCTCATTCACTTTTTTCTCATCTTCCGTAGGTTCTTCAGCACATGTGAGCAACTGACATTCATGGACTAGTATTGCAACCCCAATTTTTGCAATTCTTTTACACTTCCGCAGCCAAGAATTGAACCCGGAAATTCTAGTGTATGCCTAGTTTCTCTGCCATTCAAGATACCGCGACAGCCATCTTTTCGAACAGCATTTCGTGGCACCGGTGATAATTTGAACATATTCAGATTTATTTTCCAGATCAAGGCAGTCAATTTTTGAACAGGTTAACTTTGTTAATCACTATTTGCTGCAGGCGTTATGTAGTCGGTATAGTAGGCTAGTAGCTTGGTCGAGAAAATATATTCCGCACGTAATGTACAAGTTAGCCACGGCGTCTAGATGAATACGCTCTACAAAATTACATCATGCTCATGTTAACCTTGATGTTATTACTCTGAATAGAAATTTAGAAATGGGTGTTGCTTAGAAATTATTTCAAGAAATACCACGTGTGCATTGAAATTATCTAGAAATTTCCAATGCACACGTTGTAATTTGGTAATTAATATGACTATTCCACGAATGAAATTACCTCCAAAAAGTTTCAGGATGTTAATTATATTCCAAATATTGATTATATAATGTTGCTTCAAGTACATAAAAGTATTCAATGGAACATAAAATTATCTGTTTAATAGTCGTTTAAAGCGATGAGTCGACTCCACGTGGGGGACAATAATGGGTCAGAACGTTTTTTCACACGCGGTTCATATAAATAATATTTTCGTACGCCCTGTGACGCTACTTTTATTTCCAGATAGCAGAAGCCGCGTTCTAATGGCGGAGCCGGCGGTGACCACGGACTGGAGCGGGATGGCGTGGGCGATGGGTGGAGGGTGGGGGAGGGGCAAATTGGATGGAGGCGTGTTAGGCCGCTATGAGTGGGTGCTATCGTTATCTGCGCCAAGCATATTTTTCCTTTCGGCGCACGATACGGACGGAGCGCCGGCACGTGTGGCGAGCAGCCCGCTCGTCCACGCCGCACCCTGTTCTGCTCGTCCCACCCCGTCCCGCTCTGCTCCCTCCCGCACCGTCCCATCTCGCCCCGTCCCGTCCCGTCCGCCCCGCCCCCGTCTCGTCCGTCCGATCTCGCCCCGTCTCGCCCGTCCCGTCTCAGACCCGTCCCGTCTCGCCCCGTCCCGTCCCGTCCCACCCCGTCCCGTCCCGTCTCGCCCCGTCCCGTCTCACCCCGCCCGTCTCGCTCCGTCCCGTCCCGTCCCGCCCCGCCCCGTTCCGTCCCGCCCCGTCCCGTCTCGCAGCGTCCCTTCTCGCCCCGTCCCGTCTCGCCCCGTCCTGTTCCGTCCCTCCTCGTTTCATTCCTTCCGTCTCCGTCCCTCCCCGTCACGCCGCGTTCCGTTCTTCCCTGCCCGCCTCATCGTCGGCACCGCCACGCGCGTCCTCAGCGATGGGACAGGAATTTCAGGTCCCATTCGGACACTGACCGCGCAACGTGTGTTGTAATGCCCGAAAAAACACCAAATGCCAGAATGATGCTTTTTGTCTATTGGCCCAATGGAATATTATACGGGTTTTAGGAAGCTTCCAGACCAGGTCACGTTCCTGTTCATATCTGGGCCTTTGATGATGCCGCGCATTTCCGTATTTCAGTTGTGGTATTTTAGGGTGGCAGACGTAACCAATGGATCTGAGGTTACTGCGT
>JAHLJT010000631.1:106476510-106515545 GCA_031308135.1 Acheta domesticus | reverse complement strand
CTTTCTCCGTAATAATAATGGCAAAGGAAAGATAGAAGAGGTTTACAATGAGAAACCTCAATACTAGAAATGAACTGTTCCACTCTTTCTTCGTCAAGGCCAAGTGCCAGTACCTTTTGAAGCGTGGCGTTCCGTGCAAGGCTGATTCATTATATAACCACAAATCCTTTCATGCGGAAAAAAGTCAGATCTGAAAATCATACAAAGAAAAGTTAAAAATTAAAATGTAAGCATTTAATGACGATTCGACAAAGCAGCCATAACTTCAACAACTGTCAAAAAATAAGATAATATAAGCAGCATTTGACGAAAATTTCCTAAATCTCAGAATACTCATACATGTATTTATCCTCTTCTCTGACACATATTTGCAATGAAATGTTTTCAGTTTCTGATGGAAATTGGTGATTCTGGTGTAATACAAGGAACTGTATTACAAAATTCACAGGCTTCAATGAGTGCGTATGAAAAATAAATCTTCACGACTATGCATTAATTTTGTTTTCTCACACTTGGTTTATTTTCAGTTCCCATACGTATGTTTCGTGTAAGTAAAGGAAACACAATTAGGAGGACTTATTTCAAATGTCGCGTTTGATAAGCAAGAAACCCTTTTAGATGAACTGCCGCTTAAGAGATTTTCTGGGGCGCATTTCACAAACAACAGATTCAAGAACGACAAATATACCGCCAACTCCATATGTCCAAATAATTTTTTATGATAATTAACACGACTTTGAGAACGTATTTTTATTTTTTTTAAATATAGGGTACTTATTTAAGTTTTAACAAACCGAATCGTCTACTCAGTCACTTTATGGTTGAAAACCGAGATTTACGTTACGACGCAAAAAATTCTCACTTTCTTACTTTCTCATAGTGACGCTGCTAAAAGCTCATACGTTTTCACCCCTTTGATTATACACTCCAACAAAGCAAATGTTGCGTTTTCTCCTTCCGATCCACCTTTTCAAGCTTCATGCCGATTTTTTCTGACGTGTAAAGAACTATTAGAAGACTACAGAACTTGAGGGGAAGAGAAATCTCGAAGTTTCCTCTATTCAGGGTTACCAGAGAACTGGTCAATGTCTCGGTCAACCATTTCTCTCCTGACAAGAGTTTCCTTTTTCCCAGCTTAAACTGGTAGAAAGCGATCAAGTTCTTGTTGCTTCACTCCATCGATTACTTCTTTACGTTGTTCGTGAATTAGTACCTTTAATGACTTACAATGCTAATATAATTGTTACTATGAATACGTTAATGTCCGTGACATATATCGAAAAATAGTTCTGCTTTCTGATTCGACGTTTTTTGAACGTTGCCATTGAAAACATTAATTTTAGGCACATTTGTAAGTAATTTTTCTTAGCCGTAAATAATTATAAGCTGCGGATATTTGCCCATTTTGTCGATTTTTATCCTTCAATTAAAATTGTAGTATTTTAGGTTACTACACTTTAAGGCCATTAGTAGTATCTATTTTAATAAATCTAATGCTTCAAAAAAGACTAAGTAACCTAAAACACGGCGTTTTTAATTGAAGGATTAAAATCTGAATATATGCCAAAAATCTGCAGCGTACTAATGACTTAGGTTTCTTACAACCTAAAGTTAAGTAAAACAAAATGAAGAAATTAAAACATTTTGTGAGGGGCGTTTGTTTGAAGTACATCGTTTGTTTGCATTTGGGTCATATATCTTATTTGCTGCTTATACATATCTATATTATTGCCTTTGTGAAATACATCCTTAATAATATCTTTCATCTTTCTCTAATTTGATCTTACAGTAGTACAACGGAAAACTCTACATATGAATACACCTAAATCATTGAAAGTAGTTTTTAACACTCGCCTTCTCATTCCATTGCCTTTCTTCATGAAATGATTAGTTGATCCATTTAAATATTTAGAGCCGTGATTTCACGCAGATTTCCAATCCCGGTTGTCAAAATTGTCGGACACGAAAGTTCCTCTTCAACCAAAAGTATTTCATCTCGCAGGGGTTCGTTTCTCGTCCGTTAAATCAGATGTCCCCATATTGACCGTGCTTCACAACTCGTGTTTCGCTAGCATTAAATTGTGCATTAAATTGTGCCCAAAGCGACATCACCGCACGTGCAATGTACTTTGATGTGTTTACAGAGTCAATTAACGTTTTGATAACTGTTACGGTGGCATCCAACTGGGAGCTTAAGCATCACTACTGTAGGTGTCATCGAAGCTCCTGATTGGATGATACCGAAACAGCTGGTTTACGTCCATAGGCTATAGAGCGAATTTTCTAATCGTGCCTCTGGCAGTATCAGCTGTTGACTGTTTCATCCAATCGGAGACTTTACCATCACCATAGTGACGTCACTAGCGACAAGTAAGCTCCGATTGGATAAAAATCGCACTACACTGCCATTTTCTTCTCTGTCCCTGACAGGAATCTGCTGTAGACGGTTTCATCCAATCGGAAGCTTTAACGTCACTATAGCTAAACAAACTCCCGATTGAATAACAGCGAAACAGCTGATTCTTGTCAGGGGCAGAGTTAAGAAAATCGCATATATATGTTAAAATTGAAGCTTACTCGTCGAGTCCGTGCGCGCGTCTCCAGTCGCCAAGACGCCGCCGCCCGCCTTCCCGTGGCATATGACGTACGCGCTCGCCCGTTAAGGCAGTCGCCCGGTGCCCATGCTCCGTACGGCACATGCGCCCGGTCACCGGGGCCCGGCCGGGTCGAGTGGGGTCGGGTCGAGGCTTTCACCGCGGTGGGCGGCCGCCGCGCCGCAGACGTAATCGCCGCGCCGCGCCGGGGGCCTCTTGCCTACGGGCGCCGCCAAGTGACGCGCCGCGCCCGCCACCGCCACACCGCGCGCCCACGCCTACGCTCAGCGCGGTCTCGTCGGGGCGTTTGAACTCTCCGTCAAAGTCAGAGACAAAGCTGGGACGGTGGTACTATAGGAGGCGCCGGGTACAGCTGCTGGTTACGCTCGCCAACTTCCGCACATAAAAATTGGGTTTAATTTCGTGAGAAATATGAAAAGTGGCTTATAAATGTTCAATTATTCATAACATATAGACATAAGAAACCGTTAAAGAAAGCGCAATCATCGGTGCTAGGTTTTTTAACATTCGCGCCGGTTTGGTCCCGCGAACCCACGCAGCAGCCACGCACGTTTTAAGTAACGTTTTAAGTATCGTTGGCAGCAGTTCGTATTTTGGTGGTAGAGGTGATATAGGAGAGCTCGCCATTGTAAAGGTCTTCACCACGTCATATGCGAATTGAAAGGCCCTGGGTCTCACACTGTCACGCAGGTGGGAAGCTGATGAAAGGAACTGCTGAAGGAAGACTGACACAACAGCAAGATATGGAACAAAGAGATCAAAACATATTAGCACGCTCCTTGACGTAAGGTCGAACAATTAAGAAAAATGATCTAATTGGTAAAATCCATTTCGGTCGTTTATTGAAGGCTCATCAGGATTGATTGTTTCTGGGCGCGTCAACTGTTGCGGTCAATAAGTCTCGTAAGGGTAATAAATATGTTTTTAATACCAGGAGGTGGCGGAGTCCCTTTCCTTCAAGAAGGTGGGATCCCGCCCCCGACCTAGACGTCAGCTTCAAGTTTTTCAGCCAGTGGGGCACCGCCCTAGCCCCAAAGGTGTAAGCTCCCAATTGGTTTTCCACCATTTGTGGTAGTTCAGCGTGTGTGTGTGTGTGTGTGTGTGTGTGTGAAAGAACGCGCTTGCGTGCGTGTAATGTGAGATTAACAGGTCACGGTTGAATAAGGAAAAATGCACGCGTTCAGTGGTTCGTTTGTTAGGGTACTCCATCGGCATTCCAATAAATGACAAAACTACCAATCTGAGCAACCGGCCGCTATAATTCTTCTCTAGACCACTCCTGAACTTAATCTAGATCTGTAGCTAGTTTCAAAAGTCCTGACACCGTCGGAACTCTAATCTTAGGACCTCCCGGTCAGAGGCAATACAGTGAAGTTAGGTGAGGCCCAGAACCACCTCAGCCGATGTTCATCGATACTTCACCGTGAAGGCTTTCCACTATTTTCAGACCAAACATATCCATATATTGGCTTTGCAAAGAACCTTTTAGCTTCCAGACTTTCTATACAAAAAAAACAAAACAGAGCAAGTGAGCGATACGGCAGTGAATTCTTAACTCCCGAGGCAGCAATCCCTCCCCCCCAAAAAAAACTGCCTTACTTGACAGAATTCTCTCATTTACAAACCGGTAAATTAGGAACGATTCTACAGGAACGGCATAGTCTTCGACAAGATTTCGTTCTGCTGAATCAAAAGCCTACTGCCTAGCTTTATTAGTTTGCTTCGTATCATCCATATCTGTAGCAATCGCGAGCCTTCTATTAATAGCAGAAGAACGCTTGGCACTTTCTGTCACTTTCACAACATTTCAACTAATAAACACCTCAGCTCTTTTTTTTTTTTTTTTTTTTTTTTTTTTTTTTTTTTTTTACGGACATGCAAATGGCTTGCCGAACTCAGTGCGAATTTCATTCCCTTTCCCCTGAACACATTTCTTCAATTCACTTACTACGACATTTCAAAGGATGCAAATTTGCTTTACTACGTTCTTTATTGCGGCTTAACGAGGCTATTCAAAGTTTTTCGAATTCGTTAAGCATCACCAAATTTTTGCAACCAATTTTAATTTAAAAATCATTTTCGATACAGTACTAAACGTTATTCACATCAAACAGTAAAGCATTTCAAGTAACAGATTTCACTCCTTTTCTGCCGTGCATGCCATTTTAGCTCAGTGTAGGCGGAGTGTAATGTTTGCGACGCCGCCACCGCCTCGACGTCAGGCGGCGCGGCGCCGCGGCGCCCTAATAGGCTACGGTGGGCGCCGGCGCGCCGCACCGCCCAGCGCTTCTGCTGCCTTAGGCCAGGGCGCACCTTTGGCATTTCGCCTGCGATTCGCACGACCCTCGCCTGGCCCGGCTATCCTTCCCACGTTAAATGATGGGGGGCAAGAAACAGCCGCGGGACATACTGCTTGGACCTACGTTAATATTTGGCAAAACCTGGTGGCAATTCCCCTATTAGATACAGAAAATTATCATCGAAGTACTGTGTACCAAATAATGGTACACAACAAAATTGAAATGTTTAACGACATAGGCCTCAATGGTTAAAATTAGCCAAGTCGAAAACTAAAATTTGGTCACGTTCACTTCACGGTATAGTTTCGCATTTCATTACACTGTCCCAGCACCCTATCGTACTGCGCTTCAAAATATTGAACATGAATCACTAGAGAAACTAGTGAAACTAGAGAAAGGAAGTAAGGATTTGAAAATTGCTGCTGATAAATTATTAAAATCTCAAATTGTTCGTTTGTTCCGTAACTAATGAAAAAAAATACCACCTCTGTTTTTTGTCAACTTTCAACTTTCTCTAATTTTCCGAGTGTGATCATCTCTGCCGAAATAATTTGACATTTCCTAGACAAAGATGAATTCTCTTTCAAACTGTGTGATCAACGGACGATTTCTCGCATTTGTTCTCATTATTTCTACCTCGTTTCTAGTTTGTTTTTACTTTGAGGTAAAATGTGAGCCTACTGCTTCAATTTGAAATTTTGAATTGGTATACACGACTCACGTGTTTTGTGCCTGCGGATGAATCCAATTTCCGTTACTGTGTGTTTAGAGGTAGACCCATACTTTTATGAGAAACGAGGAAACATGGCATGCTGGGTACTAAAACACTACTACTTTTTGTTTTTATGCCCCTCCATCTTTTCTGTGTTCGTGTTGTCTCCATCGTGCCCCTCCCCCTCCATCTTGTCTCCATCGTGTTTGAGTGCGGTGAAATGAAAAGATAATGAAAAAAATCGATCTTAGCTGCATTTCCGTATGGTGGAACTGTCACGATAAGACTTTCTCGGTAGTATTTATAACTGTTTTTTAAACCAAATTGAAGGGTACGATGAGTAATTATTTAAAAAAGGCGAAAAAATAATCAGTTTTATAACTTTTTCCTGAGGTTTGCATTTGTTTTCTCTGCACGCCTCGACTGTTTTCTGAATCATAAAAATTTTCACTTTAGGGACAACTACAATTAATAGAAATAAATGTATACCGTGCCAAAGAATCCTTGTTTCAGAGGGCCACACAAATAGTACAAGTAGAAGCATGGCTTTCAATCCTCAAGAAGAGCTAGCTCGAGTTCTCCGTTGATAAGCATTGCATTGTTTTAAAGTGGGGCGAGAATTTGGAATATTAACTGAGGCGTGCTCAGAACAGAACGTTAGCAGAACGTCGGCCGTCTTCATTCATTTTTAGTAAAGTAAATGGAATGTCAATAGCGTGAGCAAATCCTTCGCACGAATTCTGCTCTGACAAGACTGGCTTTCCTAGCTGGATCTTTAATAAACCACATTGTGTAAAGAGATCAGGAAGTGAGGTCCAGTCCTGGAAATCTGTTGGAGAAGTCACTCATACAGTCCTTTTCATTACTTTCACGAACGACTCCACGAGAAATCCAATAATTTAGTTGATGAGCATATTCATTGTCATTCCCATTGCAATGCTATTGTCACGAGTAAGTCTCGTGCTCGACAACCACTTTAATTAATGGAGTAGCATATCCATAATCTAATAATTTTGAATCTCCCAACTTCAAGATGTCTTTACACAATTCCTGCTCTATATTACCTTCAAGAATGTATTCCAAGATTTTTTATCATTTCTCTAAACCATTTTGCATTTTTGTTCAGTATTTGAATGCAAGCCTTCCAAGTATATACATTTCTGAGTACTCAGTGTAAATCGTTTGTATTAAGAGTCGAACGCACATTTTGTCACAAAATTGAATTATCTGACCACTAAAGTTACAAAAAGTAAAATCTGAATTTTAAAAATCATTTCAAAAAACTAAGCTTTTGCAACTGAACAAAAAAATCTCTTCCATAAAAAAGAAACAAAAAAGAGAAAGGCCATTTTGCAACCTTCACAACAATGTTATATCAACTTTGCAGTTTCACGGAAGGTCATGGTTTTACGATGACTTTAACGTGTTGGAAACGATAATTTCAAAAGTAAAGCATGACCTTCCGACACACCCAAACAAAAAAGAAGAAAATAAAAATTTGCGGACACTAACATTCTTATTTTCATTCAAACTTAACCGTCGTGTTCCAAATAGCCATAATGTTTATCAAAACCTTCATACTTCCTCATGCTCCTCATCTTCGAATGCGGCGAAATGCCGCGATGTATTTCATCGTGAAGACGGAGCTGGAGAGGCAGCTTTATAAAAATCGTCTTTCTCGGCCGTGCCGGTAGATGTCGCATGACCAAGCAGTACATGATCAATCATGTGGCATCTAGCGGCACGATCATTCCTCGAAAAAAATCAACATGAAATGAAATTCCAACTCTTTTTACAAGTTTTACACTTCACGACAAAAATTGTATAACAAAGTCCCAGCGTCCTCATTGAGGACGGCACTAAAATATCAACGTCTCGAAAACACAATCATATAACTGCACAATTTTATATTCTTCGTTAAGCATGAGCACAAACTAACACTACGTCGTGAGTTTAGGAACTCACCGAAATTTAGAAAAGTAGATATAATCAAATTTTTTATCAACACAAACCAAGTATAAAATGCACTAACTTAGGGAAGCTAGAAAAACTACAAGAATGTAAATCTGAGCGATAACAAACGTTTATATTTGTTGAATGAACCTTTGTGGTGTTGCAAACAACAATTGTGATGGTGAACACAATTTATAATGTAATGAAATAATGAAAAATTCACCGTCCTCAAAAGAGGACGCTGGTATTTAATGGGTTAATGCTCACTTCATTACTTTAGCACAATGTTTACGTTCTTCCGAGTGATACAAACCACGGCTTATGGAAGGCCATTCCCAATAAGTCAAAAACTGTATATTGCATAATTAACCTCCTCGAAACACAAGTTTGTCGTATGAGAAGAAATAAATTTTAAAAAAAACGCCGTGTTCACATCTGAACGAAGGACATGTGTAAACCGTATGCCCTTAAAGCAGCAAGCAAACTGCAACTCCGATGCATAATCACAATTCCAAGTGTTCCTAGGACACACAGCTAGTTAAAACAACTGGTTTCCAATACGCTACGGAAAAGCGCGCTTCAAAACCATCTGCGCACACGCGTTAAAAAACGTAGTTGCAAACGTAACTACTCTATTTCTGTCCCTCAACAGGTTTCCACGAGACGTTTGTAGTTTATGAACATTTTATTCTCGCCGTTGCAACAGCGCGGCGGCGTCCAGTGTGCGCCGCCCCGGGCGACAACGTGAAAGTGCCAGCGCGCCGAGCCGCGCGGCGGGCAGTGACTCAGGGGCCACGCACAGTGCGCCGAAAACGCACCGAACCCGCGCGTCTCTTTGCCTATTAGTTGTCACAAGTTCAAGAATAAATTTAAATAAAAATGATTTGTCTAGTTTTATAGTCTAAAGCAGTGATGTCAAGGTCTAATACTGTGGAAGTGGCGTGCCACGAGCTTCACAACACTGGTCTAAAGTGGAAATACGGAACTTGAGATCAGAATCGTAATGAAAGTTATTACAATGTCAGTTTTCTAAAATTCCATGCTACGTACGTTATCACATTCTCAAGATGAATAGTTAAATTTGAACTAACATTAGTTCAATTTTTTAAAGTTAAAATCACAGTTCAAAATTGTCAGAGAAGCTTTACAAAGGGGATAAAACTCACGATATCCTTAGTACACGTTACGATACTCATTTCGTACAGAACTACTAAAAAACTATATTCAACTTTGACTCGTACGAATATTCTGTACTAATAGGGGGGGGGGGTTCTGGAACCTCATCTAATTAAAACGTAATAGGGAGGGTTATGGAACCTCAACTTCGAATGTTTGCGACCTTAGCTACTGAGTGGAATACCCTCTAAAAATGAAAAAAAATGTCCAAGAAAGTTAAATGTTAACTCTTAAGTAATGGACACAAACTTCGTTTTAAGAGGCCAGGAATCTATCCAATAGTAGCCCACCACGGGGATGAGTCTTTCGTATAAATCTCACAAAGCTAACACACGTGGTGCTCGGTGCATATACACAAGTATGTACACTGGTGCATTATCTAAATACTGCATATACATACGTATCTAAGAGAGAAAGGGTGGGAGGTTCTTTTAAAGCATTAGTCACCATGATCGGCAAAATGCAACTTGCCCAGTTCATCCGAGAAAGTGACTTGTAGATGCTCATTCTTTTAAACCTTTCATTTCACACTTACTTCCAACAACGAATGAAATGTCCATAATAATTTGTTTATTATACTGCATGTAGAAAGGAGGATGCTATTTGCCGAAATGTTTCCTGCTCTCTAAATTATTAACCTAATCTATGGATTTTGTTTATGGTGGAACCAACACTAAGTTTTCTGCTATGTGGAAATGATATTCTCAACATAAATTTACGTAACACAAAATATGGAACACCAGTGTGATTTATCGAAAGTTCAATGTCAATTCATTTAATGAAACTGAATTTCTTAAAACTATCAGGTCTTTAAGTAAAAAAAATCGCATCCTTTCAGAGTCTGAAAAACATTTCCATTTTCTTAGTCTAACATTTTTTTCTCATTCTTTATATCCTTCTGAAAAAAATGTCCGTTTTTCTACACAATTTTTCTTTCGGAACATCATTTCCGAGGTGAACAATGGTATGAGGGACAGCCAACCAGGGACGCGATGTCGCGTTGCCACGATAAGTACGTCGCGCGAGTAGGGTTGGACAGGACGCGAGTAGGTGTTCGAACTAGCAAGCGGTTATCGAAGCGAGAAAGTAGGCCGCCTGGTCACGAAGTGTCGAATCTAATCGTCGCGCTGTTGTCTGGAATTGGAGAAGTCGGCCGGTCTCTTTAGATTTGTTTTTCCTCTCGAAGTTTGTTTGGCAATGGAACGTGTGCCGTTCTCTTAAACAGGTCAAATGGTAGGTTAAAACCGCTCTTGGGAGGTTGTATAAAAATCTTTTCACTTTTTTTTCGATGTTATTTTCAGTTTTCTATACCGCACTTTTATTATCCGTGTCCTTATCACCTTATGATCACTATGTCAACGTCCGTTTGAGTACACATTTACGGTTTTGGGTGGGAAATAGATAAGAGAATCGTCGGCAGGAGACCAAGAAAGATTAGAGTTTGCTCTCTTAATGTTCTCATAGAAAATAATGAAAGATAGCTCGAATGTAAATTTAAAAAATTACTAAACAAACTGTTGAATAGCACTTAAAGTTGTTTTTAATAGAAGTAGTTTTGGGTTAATACGGCAGCATTCAAATTAGAAACTGCACTTATCTGAAAGTGCTTCCATCAATTGACAACACTTCACAAGTACTTCCACAGATGTTGAAGTAGGGCAGTCTGTCTAAGTCTTCTGATGTATTATTGCAACACTTCACACTTGTACGTTTCCACAGAAAGCGTACGAATTGAGGATTTAGACAAAATATATTTTCCACATCGCTCAAATAGAATTACGCATTCAAAGCTAATTTGTTTCCCTTGCAATGAAATGTATTCCTGGCGATCTTGGCAACACGACGTCAATTATTAACAGGATTTGTGTTTTAATATAAAGTGACACACATTATAGTGAACTGTAAAAATTTAAGTAGAGCAGTGAACCCTTGATATAATTTATTAATACATATTTTTGCAGTTAAAGTGCTATCGAAGCAAATTAATTTAAGCGATAATAAACAGACATCTAAGACCGCTCTTATTTCAATAATAGAAACATACAATGCGCCGACATTTTTTCATTCGAAATGTTATAGTCACCTTTGTGTTCCTTTCATTGCTAATATTAATGGTTTTAAGATAATGTTCAAACATTTACAATTAGTTTTTCTATAATTGCTTGTCTATCTCCCCCCTTGATTATCAAATCCATTACTCGGGATGCCCGTTTAACATTAACGTTGCAATAATTTCAGTATTTAACAGTCAATTGACTGTAATTATTTCCTACAGTATTAGATCCAATGATTACTGAAAAGTGTTGAAAGCGTTTACTAATGTAACTAAGACCCGCACTCTCGAGTTCAACATGCTCGGCAAACCCTCTACCAGAACTATTCCACAAATACGAAAGTTCAATCAAGAGAACATTAATGCTGTCATTTAGTGTCAACGTTATAAATATTTTTGAAGGAAAACAAATACTCCAGTCATTTCATAACGAAAACTTTTCGACCCTTCGTTTGGTGACAATCTTGCAGAAGGAGAAAGTCAACTCAAGCCCCTGAATCTGTAGTTGCGCGCGCTTGTGAAGCTACCAAAAGCGGGAACGAAGACAATTTTACGATATTGACCAACCTTGATTTCAACTTCAAATTAATATTCCAACACTTTTCTAGATTCCGTGCCTATACCACACAAGTTAAATGCAAGGAGGAAGTACATTTAAATTTTCCTTTTTTCTAACATTAAAATAACGTATGTAGTTAAATGAAATTCAATATATTGTATTCACAATTGATGATTCGATTCATTCAAAATGTTCATGGTATGTTTATGATCAAATAAAACTAATAAATAAATGTGGTATGTGATTCATTGTTCAGTAAATGTGGCAAGTATATACTAGAGGCAATTGCACAGATTTGTTTAAAAATTAGCCATAAGTTTTATCTTTGCTGGTTTTATCTCTACTGGTAATGTAATTCGACATCAGTACGATATATACTTTGTAAGCATTTTGCTACACAATTGGTAACTTCCGAAAATTAACATTTAAAAAACAATTGTAATCAGGAGGCAAATTTTGTTATTAGACAAGGAAGGTCGCACGCGTCCGAGAGTCAGGGAGGGATTTATATAACGTCAAACCACATTCACTAAACCGCATGCGACTCTTAAGCATTTTTTTGTGCCCTTACAAAATTCTTAGGCTAAACTGGAAATTATGTAATTATGTTGAGAGGGTTGTTTTTCGCTATTGAAACAACTACATGTGACAGACTTTATATTCAACAATTAATATTAACAAATCTAATCAACGTGTACATAGTTATAACTGATTCACAATTGGCTTAACTTAAACCAACTTTATCAAACTACCCGCCATATTTAAGCAGCAACTGAATTGGACAGTATAAAAATTCGCATGTAATAAAAAAGTTCGTATTTTAATTTTTTTTGACGTTTATTAATAGTGGCTGTTTCAGTTTGTAAATGGAATTGTCCTCAATCTTTTTGTAACTTAACACCACTAACAATGAGTTGACCCTTAAAAAAAAGTGCGCTTCTTTCCAATCTCAAGCCTCATCAGGCTCCCGATCTCTTGTAGCTAGCCACTACTACTCTATAACTATTCTTTTTGTAGTTTTGATGTAACCTACTAATAAAACAATCTTTTTTATAGAAATTGTTTTTCATCTCTTCACAATTTCTATTACCATCGCATCATTCAAGATTAACGTATCCCAGTACAGAGTGCAAGAATTCTGGTATCTAACAATGTGCTATTCTCTCGCTTTTTTCCACATCCGATTCATTCAACATTCCCGAGGTAGAAGCCTTTTTTTTAATGCAGGCCGAAGAGTTATTGAAACCTTCGATCCTTCGGACTGCGGGACGCGCAAAGAAAGAGCACAGGTTCTACCAGCGTCGCCTATCCAAGCCTGCGTTCCCGGTCCGTTCCCGAGTAACAAATCAGCTCTAGTGCGGGAGCGGGAGGCGGCTTCACGTGGGCGCGAGGTCGTGTGGAGCAGCGCTAGGGACGAGTCTCAGCCGCCACGGGGCGGGGGGCGGGGGGAGGGGGGCTGGGGATCAGGTGCGTGGCCTCGTGAGGCGTCACCCGATGCATTGGGGACGCGGCCCCGGTCATGGATGCCAATCCTGCGCTTTAAATGCCAGCGATCCCTCAATGGCGAGCTTCCCCAACAAATCACGAGTTGTAGAGGGAATCCCCGACTTTTGTTTATGCAAACAATTGACAACAATCCTTCGAAACGAGTTGTGTGTAGATATCTAAATTTAGTCCACGGTTGCAGAAAAACTTATTTCGAAACTCTTATTAGTTCTAATAAATCAATTACACACGTATACAAGATGAATACGTAAAATATATCACAATATTATGTGTCTACATTTATATCGATGACTCCTACCGAAAGGGTTATTACTTTTCATATCAATACAATAATAGCGAAAGTTGAAAACTCTCATGTTGCTTTGTAGAAAAAATGCTAAAATTCGATTTTATCACAATTATGTCTGGACAATATCCAAAGATTGCAATAATGGAAAGAAATGAGACCCAAGTCCAGATAGTGTTTCTCAATTAGACATGAGAAAGTAAAAAAATAAGGACTTCAATCTCTAAATAACCACAAAAAAATGAACGCGTTAAATCGCAGTGGTATAACCACCTTATTAATCAACTTTCAAAGAACAATTTCACATATTCTATTGCATTTTCAATAGAAGTGTCGCAAAGCATTTCGCACACATTCATTAAGTGAAAAGAGTTCAAATATCTGAACATTCCCTGAAAATTTGCGATGAAATGGCAAAATTTACTCCTGTGAAATGTGCTTCTTGCTTATTTTAAACTTCTGAATTTTTAATTGTTACCAAGAATTTAAACTTACTAGAATTTTAACCATAAGCTATTTAAATTTACACTGTTTAATATACCTGAGGCCATGGCAGTTGCCGCTGAAGTACCGAAGTGGTGCTCGTGCGCCACGCGGGTGCCCACTGAGTACGGTTATTCGCACGTACGCCTCTCTCTAGTACCTCTAGAGATAACTGCCACACCGTTCGCACAAGGGCGAGATAAGGAAGGACAACCAATGAAGTAAGCGTGGGCGTATTAGATAAAACGGATACCGAAAACATTCACCATTTGATTTAGTCGACCATGAAGAAGAGAGTTCGAGGTAAGAAATTAATGAGAGCTTTTATAGTTCTATGTATGTAAGAATCTGCATTAAACGAGAAGAAGAGATTTAAAATCTTCCACGATGTTCTAAAGATTTGATTGATCGTAAAAGCCGTATGTGACGTAATAAACATTGCTGTTCGAGAAGAACCTTGAGGCAACTGAAAATTCTTTTAAATTGTCTTAACCGCATATGCACATGTGAGCCAAGAGCACATGGGAAATTGACATAATTGTACTTATCAGTTGGCCAACGACCAATGGTCAACGATTTCTATTACTTTTAAACTACAGATTCGCTCTTGTAGCTGGCAAGATACTACCTCCCTGGACCCACTCCTTGATCAGGGAGAAATCAACAAATGTGCCCATAGTGATTGATACATATATGTTCAGAAGCAAAACAAGGGTCCATGTCAACATTTGCTCAATGGATCAAGACACGCTGAACATAAAACTGACATACGGTTTAAGGAAAATTTAAGGTGGGGAGCTAAGACATCCCTCAACTATAAAATATTATCTTGATAACAAGTAGCATGTAGTATTCAAATAAAACCAATAGAAAGTAGAGAGACTTTTGACTTATTTCTCAAAAAGCGGTTATACGTGTCATGTGATCTAGATATTAACACAGACTAATTTCTATCCATAGAAAGTCTGTAAAACATAGTCTATTATTTTATTTGTTAACATTCAATAGTGTCGAGAAAACTTTGTAAGAATATGCACTGAAAAGTTTTATATCATTATTCCCTGAAGACCCTATTATCTTTGTTCTATTTCCATCTCGCACCACAGAAAGTACATAACAAAAAACAATGAAATTAAATTCATTGAAGTAGGATTCAGAAATATTGAGAATACAATATTTGTTGCATTATTCAAGAAACGAAAGTACGGACGGGCAAAAAACACTTATCTCTGTTCTGAAGTGAATGAATCAAGGTTTTCATATCTCGTACAAATCAGATTAGAGATTGAACACGGAATGTCGCCCGCTAGATGTAGAATGTTAACTGATTTACCCACAACAGGGTAAAGGATAAACTTGTGATTATGCAGTTTAAGAACCGACCACCGTCTTGTGACAAATTTGCTATTTACCCGAAGAGCGCACAATTTTAAACAAATCAATTTTCTCCCACCGGAAGACGTTACCGTCTGTCAACACGCTAAGGTGAGCACACGGCAATGGCGTAATAGAACGAATTATTCGTTATTACGCACATGCTCTGCGCCATCCCCCACAGCGGCGGCGGAGGGTGGCGGAGTTTCTAGAGACTTGAAATGTGTAGGAACAATGTCCAGTCAGCGGAAGCGAGAGCTTTCTAGCAGTTTTCCGGGAACGGGAAATAGTTGCGTGCAGCTCTCAATTTCTCCAAGCTCGAGGTTGCCTAGAGTAAAGCAAGTTTGTTCCTATATTAATGATTAGTGACATCTTATAGTAAGTTCTTGGACACCTTCAACTGACTAGAATCCATGAAAACCGACTATATAAAGAAATTACTTTGTTATTTTCAGATTTTTATTTTCTGCTTCTCTTTCTTCATAATCAATTCATAATTGCTTCAGTGAGATTGAAAGATCATAATGTTCGGAATAAAGAAAATTTAAGGAAATAATTTTGAATTTCTATTAGAAGTTCAACTTCCAAAAAACAATCTTTTAGGCCTGTAGTGAGAGGTAGCAAACTAGGCGATTTATTTGGTTCAATGTTTAGTTGGAATTTTTGGGTAGGTCTACTAACTAAAAATACTTTTTCATTTCGGAACACTAACTTACAAATAGTGTGAATTTAGCTCATAAGAGCACTATTTATGTAATTATAGGTTATCACACAATGATTCTCCCGATAAAAAAATGTTAAGAACTTGACAATTCGAATTCAAACACCTACAGTAAATGCCTACTCCAGAAGGTTTAAAAAGTTCTTGAAGAACACCGATGTTGCTACTAGGTTCCATGAATATTTCGTCGAGTCATTTCTCCTTGTCCTGCCGCTTCCTTTGACGAGGATCCCAGTCGCTCGCTGACCAGCTGAGGAAGTAAAAATACACGAAGCTTACGTGCACGCGGTAGCCCACGAATACTCTTTCGATTATCTGTCTACTCTTCCGATTAGAAAGCCAAACGCTCTGTACTAGATACACCTTTAGTTTACAATAATAAAATTTGCTAGGTAGCTTAATTATAAAGGTGAGTAAAGAATGGGTAAGTAAAGTCAAATAAAACATGTGCATGTGAAGCGTAACCTACTTTTACTTTTTATTGTCTTTGTGCTTTAAGGAAAACTACTTGCATAACTTTTCTAGGCAGTTATTTATCGAGAATTATTCGGAATTTATCAGTTTCCTTGCGAACACTTTCAAGGATTTGTCCTTCAAAAATATTCTTAAACCTTTTGCATTTCTTGTGACGTAAAATATTGATCTGTTCATTACATCCACTTTCAGACCGAACACTAATCTGTACTGTCACTAAGTAAATAAAATTTGATAACAAATATTACCCAATTACTTTACTGGAAATTTCGTTAAATGGAATTTTATTGAACTTAACACACGCGCGCGTGCGTGCGTTTGTAAAAAAAATTTAATTGAATTGAAAATTCTCATTTCACATAATTGAAAAAAAAATAATTCAATTTCATTACTGCGTACAAGAACAAGGCATAATGGTGTACAATATCTTATATGAAAACTTCGCGCAACGTTTTGTGTTATTTCGATGAATTAGCTTATTCTTACAGCCGTGATAAAAATTAGGCATAAAATTCAATTTGTTATGGATTTTGTCAAGTCAAGTTAATTTAATAGCAAGTTTGAGATTTTCCGAATGGGCATTATTATTTGTACTTATCTGAAATGCACCATTCAGATTATTTCCATCAGGCGATCTCCGTTACAACGACATTCATTCTTAAATGCGAGGAAACTGCACCGAAACAGATTCGCTTACGCAACTTGAGAAGAAGGAAAAACTCTTCTCAGACCGTGAAATTCAGCCGTTGCCTCGTAACTGTATACCATAAACTCTGAAAATGGCGTCTTCCGAACTTATCCGTAAAATCTTTGAGGCATCAAAGCGAGACAAAATCCCTGTACGTCGTAAGAGCGTGCCGCTTCTCTGCAGCGTGACTGCCGCCGGTTAGGTAGCGAGTGGGCAATTGCGTTGACATTAAACTTGAGAATTACAGGCGATGCGTGACGAGGGAGGCGGGAGGGGCGAACATAGTCTTATGACGAAACCCCGCAGGGAGCAGCGGAATGGGTAGGAATGCCCAACACATGTAACGGCGTCGCGACCTCGTTGCGTATGGCCTCTCCTGAAAATCGCCGAACGGTTCCTTTGAGGATTCTTTGTCGTTCGTTAGATGCCGAAACGTTTCGACCCCCCTCCCTCCACTCAAAAAAATATGATCGCAATATATTGCGTGCAATATAATTACTTTGAAGTAGGTTAGAATGATGGATAGTTTTTAGTAAAAGTGTTAGAATAGGCCCATGAGACGCGGGACGAAGCTTTAAACGCCCAATTTAAGAGCTGAATGCAAAGTTTAGGTAATACTTGCGTGTGCGTGAATGTGAATGTCATCGTTCAATACGCAAAAAATAAATCCTTTTTTGCGTTGCGTGAATTAAGAAAGAAACCCTACTGCTCACAGTAATGAGCGTACCAAAAGCCTAGATTCTACCAACAAAGGTTGTCTCTAGTTTCTCGTCAAAGTCTGGAACATCGAAACTATCGTATGTATTACTTGCATTGCAACTGGTCAGATTTCTCCATCTCGAGACGACGCTCGTCTCGTTAATGGCCTGCCTGAAAGATCTAGAATTTTCTTAATAGCGCTTTCCCCCCCCCCCCACAACCACCATTTCTACCCAGGTTTTATCCTACTAGTTGTTGCACATTCGCCCACCGGCGGAGTGGATTTAAGGCAGTAGAGCAACAACCGGCCGCAGTTTCCTTCTGATGTATCGTTCGAGTAAGAGGAGGAATAGTGCCTGCGGCGCGACCGGTCGGACAAACTTTAGAGGACGTCAGCGGTCACTCTTGTACGCGGGTGCATCCACGAAGCCTGACAAATTGCGTGGAGTTTGCACGCGTTACAATAAGCTTTTCAACATATACCGGTTTTACTGGCGCACTTTTGAATATTTATTACAACTTATACCATATTTCTTGTTTTGCAATAGTGCATATGCAGTAGTTTTTTTCCAGTGTCGTAACGGGAGAGCACCAATTAAACAATGGCGAAGCATTGAAGAATAAGGGAATTAATTCATTAGAATCTAGGGATGTTTACATCGTTTGTTACGTAATATTTATATCGGACGTCTTCAATTCTAAATGTTTCAAAGTCAGACGCGCCAATAAGAAGTACATGGCATGAGAGATGCAAAATCGAACTTCTTTCCCAACTGAATGTGGCAACGTATGACGAAATTGAAGTTTTAAAGTATGTTCAGCTATATAAGATTTACTTTCTTCAAAGAGTAGATCCTTATTTCCTACTAAACAAATTATAAAATGGAAGACATTGCAAAGGAATAGCAATTCTGATAATTAAATTCATAGTGTTGATTTTCGGACGCCTAATTTCAATTTTTAGAATGTCAGCGTGGTCTTGAATCGCTTACGTGTATAAAATAAATTAAAATAAGAAGTTTGAAATGCTCCAAAAAGTTTGCAAAAGGTGATAAAATGTATCTATGTTCTCCGTTTTGGAATGTATTAGCGGAAAAAAACAAGACCAGGAACAGCATTGAAAGACTTCAGGGCTTACTTCAAACTATGAAAGAAAAGTGAAAAGTTTCTGTAATTACCCTAGAGGAAATTATTACAATTCAAAAACTATTACAATATAGTTTACACGTGCTAGTTAGTTTTAAGGTAGAGGATGTTTACTGAAGTTCACGCTTGTTAAAGCAAGGCCATAATCTGATAGAAAAATAAGCGATTATGCCAGCAAGATACGAAACGATATATACTGATTAGATACCGAGTTCATTTCTATCACTAGTACAATTATACAAACGTCTGATATCAGTCAATACCCCATGAATGAATTATTTAAAGAGTCGCTATTTTGTACGATTATATCACATCGAATCGCTTATGAAGTACGCCATTCAGGAATGGAGTTAAACCAATCCATTCCCTATCCTTTCCTCCTACTTTCATTTTATTTAAACTTTCTTCAATTGAATTGTGAAGGGGCTGGTTGCCTGGTTTTATTTCATCACTTTCCATCCGCTCCCATACTCCTAGAAGAAGAAAATAAAGAAACAAAGAGCCATAGTCATGTCGGTGAATCGGGAATACGGATAGAATGTACGTAACTACGATCCAGACCGACAATCTGACCTTGCACGGCACAAAATATTTAATGGTCAGTGGTATTGAAAATGCATTGGTTCAAGATAGTTTTCAGGTTGCTTAAAGCGGATCGAACTTCACACGTGATTGTCTGATCCGATGGACTAGCGTAAATTTGCAAGTAAAAAAAAACTATACGTACATACAGTTTGCATATTACTCCATTTCGTCCAATTTAGCCGATATATCTTAAGAGCCGAAAGCTTTCCTAATAAAACTACTCTGCAAACCAACATAGTGACAAATAATGCTTATGACGAGTACGATCGGCAGACATCGTACTGGCCTTGAATGTTTCGGCGGGATGAGAAATTCAGTAAAGCAACGCGACACATGGGAAAACTTACCACTTCTCCTCAAAACATTCAACAAATAACTTAAATGAAGACTGTACGATCTTCCAAAAGGTAAGGATGTTAAACTAACAACGGAATTTCGTCGGAAGTGGAAACTTAAAAAGATTCTCACAATTCCATTGTAAGTTCCATTACAACCCCTCAGAAACTGATGTTCAAATTAATTTTCACGCCGCGCCACATCTGCAACTTCGGGCCTAACAACTGAAAACAACTAATGGCGCAGATTTCTTCATACTCTGGTCACAGCTCGCTAAGCATGGCGTGTTCAGAGCTCTGTAGTTTAAAATTCCAGAACCTGTGCTGAACTGGGCCAAAGCAAGTATTAAAGAAGAAGTTCGCCACTTTTATGCATTATTTTTGAACGTTTACAGTCGACAGAATAAGTGACTTTTTTTTACATTAGGATACAGCCTTCTATTCTCGTTACGAATTCATGCCTGTGGTAGAGTAGATATGGCGGAGTAGATATCGCCAAACCTTTTTATGTTTTCACAGCACCCGTCAAAAACATTCAGTCGATAACTCGAAACCGTTACCAAAAAATCACACACTAATTACTTTTCCTCCCCATTACCACGTAATGTATTCCTTCTGAAGTTACATTACGACCCACTGCTACAACATCAGACATTCAAAGCACGGATGGGCAAAGCTATAGAAGGCGTGCCCCGCGTAAACAGACTGCAGCGCTCCATCTACCGAAGCGAACAAGTGAAAAGTGCATAGCATACGCGCACGTGCCCGAGCCCACCTGCTTTACACCGACTCTTTACGGCTTGGCGGCGGCGCGTCCGGCGCGGGGCTCCAGGGGCAGCGGGGGCTGCGGGGGCGGGCATTTGAGGCTGCCGGACGAGCGAATCTCAACCACTTCCCTCGCTCCCACCAAGAGCCGCAGTGAAAATGTGCCCATTTGTTTAGGTCGCCTTGTCAACCAAAGCGTTTAAAACAATGAAAAAAAACTGTTCCGCTTGAACATTACTACTTTCTCGCTTTCCCTTACATCTTTGCAGTGAATAGAATATGGTAGCGAGTCTATTTTAATCAAATCGTGACCTATTGTGTTCGTAACTACGTCCTTTCTGGAAATGATATTGAATGAAAAAACTTCTACTATGAATAACACAATACAAATTCAAGATTTCTATTAAGAGCATCTCCTCTGATTCATTGCAGGGCTGAATACCATGATAAATACGAACTGTAAAAGATTAGATATTAATAAATGTATATCTTTTACTGCATGACCAACAATTCACAACAAATTCTTTAAGAAGTATAAATTTCTTTCCGTTTCATGACCTTGGCTCCGCGAATTAGGAAGAAAACGGAGCTATGTTTTTTGCATGCTTTCAAAAACTAACGTAAATTTCAATGAATAATTATTTTACTTCAAGGAAAATTTCAAGGAATAATATAAGTATTATTAAAATAAAAGTTTTAACCAATTTTTTCTAACATCTGTAATTTTTATATATTTATTCCTTTACGCCCAATATGAGACTGAAAACTAGAAACATTTTCAAGAGTAACAAGTTTTGATGACCTATGACATCAAGTAGTGTTACTCGTCCTATTTTACTATTTTCTTTAACACCAGAATTTACCTTGATAGTTTTATTACTTGGTAAACTTTAGATAATGGCAAGACTCGCTACTGAACTTGCACGCTCAACTGTGATATAGTCAGGCACAGCACTAACGGGCTGACACAGAAGGAAAGTAAAAAAAATTTTAAAAAATGAAATACCGAAAATAAATCGGCAAACACGAGTAGATAATTTATGTATCCTTTTAGATAGATTTCGTTCTTTTTTTCCCCAGGAGATCTCGTCTAAATTTATTACAAAATTGGCAGCTGAACTAGTCACCTTTAATACTTCCTGATGTCCTTTTCATAATTCTACACTTCATATAAATCTTGGATGCTTCTCAACTCTTTCGGCAGGAGAGCGCGTGGGCACTTTAGTATTAGAACGACCATCGAACAGCTTTAAGCGCCAAGCGGTATTCGAGAAATACCATTTATACGAGGCCAGTGCACGCTTTATTCCTCCGAAGAAGTTTTTAGAATTTTAATTTGCACCTTATACTTCTGTCAATTTTTTACTTCAGATCTTCTATATTTCTAAGGTAGACTCCTGAAATTTAAATACATTACATTCAATGCAATACACAACTACGTGGGATTTAAGGCCAGCAAATTGCAATTTTTTAATACTCTTATTGGTAAATAGACTGAGGTATGATTCTTCCGAGTTGCAATAATTAATTTGTTAAATCTTGTAACCGAGACTGATATGCACGATTGTGTTTACTTTGAGAATACCGTCTGGCACCCCTCACTCTCGCAAAGAGGGTAAAACTTCTAAAATAAATCTGAACATTTTCACCTAATATTTCTAAAAATTGTAAATCAATTAAAAATCTACTATAAATCGTTTTAGGGTTGTGTTACTCTCGCTACATCCTCACGGAAATAAGATAATTAAATAATACACAAAAATAATTGTAATACTGTATATGTCACGTTTAACTTCGTGGAAACCTCTCATTCCAATGAAATTAAACATAATCCACACCATCATTATCTCATCGGTTTCAGTGCTTCTGCGTAGTTTTTGTTCGTCCACTGTCCGGTAAAGTTGACGCAACTGGCGCCTCCTGGCGCTTGCCTCTCTCGCGGGGGGGGGGTGGGGGGAGCGATGCACGCGAACGCGTGAAGGTCGGCCGGAAACACGCCTCGCACCCTGCACTCACGAGTTCCTTCGCCTCGCAGCGCAGCGCAAGGTGCCCGGGCGAGAATTCGCAGAGGTCACTCGCCAAGAACGCGGAGTTTATTGACAGATACAAGCTATTACGTAGACATTAAAATTGCGTTTATCCTCCCAGTAGAAATCAAATCAATTAACTCTACATCAGCCTTATGGTAATAAAAGTCTTCAAAATTTCACTTAAGAACAAAATAATGTTCAGATAACCTTCCATCAGTTTATTACATCCACACAACTGACAAATTACTGAACTAATTTGATAGAAAATTAAATTATGAAAAGTCTTGCAAAACTACAATTCAGATATATCGGATTCAAATTCTCTCGCGATGTTAGCTTTCTAGTTACATTGGTAATTTCATGGCTTGACTTCCATTAGTTGTACGAAATATTAGGAAACTCAGAGACTGTGACCTATCTTAACATCTACAGCAGCCGTCAAGAAAACGGATCAACAGCGCGACGAAGTCTCTCCCGTTTCCGCTATAGAAGGTGAAGTTTCTTGAAATCTTGACAGCATAATGCAGAAAATTGGCGTTGCAATATTGCAACGTGTCAAGACGGAGTTTTTAGATACCTGTCAAAATACGCAATGTACCGAATTTGATAAGTAAGGAATTTAAAATGCTGTTCCATCAGACAATCTAAAGAAAGAAAAAACAAAAATTTTAAAAAAGAAAAAGTTGGAACGATTGAACTTCATAAATATTGTATGTAAATCCTTGTAGGAGTTCAGTAATGAATCAAAGTGATCATGAACTTCCACAAATTATTCTCAAAAAAATGCAAAATAACACCATTAAATTCACGTGTCAAATTTTCACGAAAATTACGGAACCAGTATTTTATTTGATTTCAATAAGGAATATTTAAAAAAGTACGATTTAAACCACTGTGGAGACAAACTGATAAAGTATATAATTTCTAATTTCACTTTTTAAATTATGACTAAACGAAGTGTAAATTTCCAGAAATATACCAAAGATTTAAATGACGTATACACTCGGAAAAGCATCTTTAAAATCACACATCGTTCATAACTTGCACACAAACACTAGGGTGGCTCAAACGAGACGAAAACAAGCCAGACAAATCACTTCACTGGAAACCCATCTCAACTCACCTGTGATCTTGACCATGGCGAACGATCGAGGAGGACGAGCGGCGGAAGCAAGCGTGCGCAAGCGGGGCGGAATCCAACACAGAGTGCGACGGGAGCGACGCCGCGAGGGGTTGCACTGAGCGGAGCAGAGAGAGAGAGCACGAGCAGAAGAACCTACCGCGCACCTTTCCCGCCCGGCCGTTTGCCTTCCGACGAATGTTGTACTCCCGCTCAACCGCGCGCCCGGCCTATATGCGGGGCCGCAGAGGCCGCAGACCGGCGCGCGCGCGCCTGGCGGACGCTGCCGCAACCAACGCGGCTGCGCGCGGGGCGAGGGGGCCGGAGCGGAGCACGGCGTAGAAGTCGAGCGCAAGCAGATCCCGACAAGGGCGGAGGTTTAGAGGGGTCATGGAGTCGTATCCTCCTTCTTTGAAAATGTTGTAGATGAATCACTTTCAAGTATTATAAATACGTTTCGTGTATTATTTGTAACACCACTTATTGTTTGTATACTTTTGTTTATGTACTATTATTATGATGTACTATCACTAAACAATAGTGCGTAGAAATATGCGTCGTAATTAATATTAAGTAACCACTTGCATCAATACTGTTTTCTCGTATCGTATCGTTTCGTTTGTTCGTATCCGTTTCAATAAATTAATGTTGTCTCTGGTGAAATATTCATAATTTTAAAGTAACATCTCTACTTTACAGACAGTTTTTAAAAAATATTTATTTAAAGTAATTCATGTTAAAATCTCATTTTTATCAACAAAGAGGCACGATAGTATGTTTCGAAGCGCTGTCACCTAATAATACCATTGAAAATTAAAAAGAGATACGTCAACCAAGGAACTAGAAACCGTCACATGTCAAAAGGATGAGTGGCTGGTCGGCATTAATATAACAAATTATAAATTCGCGTAGTAAATCAGGTATCATTTGAAATGCCTAATTTCAAAATACAATTGCTTCAGTATTGTTTAAATGAGAATTAACTATTTTGGCGTCTTATAATTATTTTTAAGAATATCAAAATCTCTATGTGCAAAACTACTTTGAGTATTTAACTAGATAATACTCGTACCAAACTACCGGAAAAGGTGGCTCAGGGCATCAATTGATGTCATGCAGTGCCTCTGACAGGGAGTCCTAGTGGTAGAGTCCCGTGGGTCGATGGAGAGAATTTGCGACCCCAGCTACATTGCTACGTCGAACTACACCGCTGCCTGGAGACAAATTCTAGCTGCCGGCTGCTTTGATCAGTAGTTTCCCATGGGTATTTCCTATCAACAACTGACGAATGCTGGAACAGAACCCTAACAAACGGGCCACAGACCACGCGCGGTCTATCCTTGCCCTTCCTTGTCTTTTCCTCAACCGTCACTTACACACACTTCCTCCTCACATGCACTATACTACCACACATGTCTGAAGACCCCGTCGTAAGATTAGAGCTTGTCCGGCTGGGGCAGTGCCACGCTGGTGGGAAAGTCGACGTAGGTCGGCGTCGGATCTCGCCAGCCAGCGGGGAAAAGATCACCGGCATCTCCATGATAAAAAAAATGCACCACGCTTACTGGATAATGGGATCCTAGAAGTTGACAGGTCCGGAATCAGTAATCAATCTATCAAATGAAACTATGCGCAGTATTTAACATTTGGTTTTGAACTTCTGTAGATCTTTTCACTTATTTATGCTTTCATTGTATTATTTTTGTACCGCATATTTTGACCAAAGTTTTATCAACATTTAAGGTACATTTTACGCAAGCAAAAATGGTGTTTTTAAATTTGCAGAACAAAAAAACTTGGGGACACTTCAAGCGGTTTCTCGACAAAGTTACCTTCGCAGATTTGTGAATTTTCCCCCTAAAAGCACACAAAAATTTTCGAAACAAAAAAATAATATTTTTAATATAATTATAATTTTTTCATAATTCTCACTCTTATTGAGTCAAAATCCTCTCTTTTTAATCACTACGTTATTCGCCTGTTTAAACATGTCACATAACAAATTGGAATCAAAACATAGTAAATAATCGAGGACAAATTCGAGCACTACGTGTTTTTGGTACATTTACAAATACATTTTCAACATTTAATATATTCTCTCATTTAAGTAGTATTCCAATTGTTATCATCACAGAGAGACATTGAAATAGGCGATAGATGAAAAGTCGAAACGACACGTCGCTTCATTTTCAATGTACTATATGAACTGCCAAGCCTGAAAACATCAGTTCACGATTTGTAGTAAAAGAGATCGTTAATAACCAATAAATTCGAACGAACATAACGAATCGTACTGTCTATTAGACCTGAAAGAATAGGATTACGAATATTAGTTAAGTATGATCCGGATGCAAGCACATTATTATCAGGGCAGTAAAGTTCCGCTTCAACGGCAAGTTACCACAAACAGAGGCAAGGCTTTTTTTCTCCCCTGTTGTTCTAACGAACTGTGACTGGAATTATTCAGATCAATGGTTTCTCTATAAAAAGAAGAAATTGAGGGAAATCGTGTAAATCCGTGTCAGAAAAACTTTGGAAACGAATTGACAATTTAAAACATATTATTTACTAGTTAAAGTTTAAATTTCAATTTGCATTATAAAAGAAAATTGCAATAATAATTAAACAATTTCAAACCAATGTATAACGACTTTGAAAACAGGCAATTCATGAATATAATCTTTCAACATAAAAGAGGAACGTACAAAGAAAGTGTAAAAGACATATTTTAAATGGTAATCAGGTAAATCATGCTAAGAAAAGTACAATGAAAAATACGTATTGTGTAGTAGCACAACCACGTAGTTATCGGTGTACATATTTGTCGAACATTTGCAGGCTAAAATCTGTATAGTGTGTCCCCACATTCATTGGCATTAATGAATCATATGTGTGCATATGCAAATGGCATTATACGCCTCTGCAATGGAGATGCTGTTCCCAAAATGAAGCTTCATATTGTCAATATTTGACAACACTTTGCCACTGAGGTGCACGATTGACGGTTCGAGCAATGATATTGTGTTATAAGGCAACGAGGTTACAATGCAAGGCGGATTTAAAAGTTGATGTAAGATTCACAGTACAGTATCTTTTACCACTGCTCGTGGTTCGATTCATAGGATTCGGCAGATAAATGCTTTTTCAGTTGTATTCTTAATGTCAGATATTTTTATATTTAGTTAAGAAGAAAATATGTAGTTCGAATACCACGGTTCACTTATTTAGTTATACGGTAAGTGATTTATATAATGAAATCTTATAACTTTTTTCTCACATATCGTGTGCACTTAAAAGTCACCACAAGCTAAATGGGACATATTCCAGTAAATTGAGAGTACAATAAATAATTCAATGTGATGATTGTTTGGGTAATCTAATATTTTATTTCAGTCCATAAACCAATTCCTTCAACTAATCCTGAAAGAGAATTCAATTTTCCAGAATTAATAAGACTCTCCTTCGCTTTCAAACGTTCACTGAGAAAGAACAGAGAAAAAACAAGCAGAAACGAATAAAAGAGAATAGGGAACGTTCAATGAAAGAAGGAAAAGCGGAAACAAAAGGAGAGGAATGAAAAAGGAATGGAAGAATGAAAGAAGTAAAGAATCGTGTCGTCACTAGACAAATTTTAAAAGTTCTAATTTCTCAAATTTAGTTATCACTGAGTATCCATTACAATAGACGATGTAATTTTCTAGTTCCTTACTAAAATATAATTCTAAAATATAATATCACTTGAGTGAGTCGAAATAAAATTTTAATTTTCATTACTTTCAAGTTTGTAATAATTTATTTTCTAAAGCAAAACTTTCTCAAAACTTTCAGATATCACCAGAAGTTAAGCATTCGTAAACGTATATTCAATATACTGATCATTTGAATTTGATTGTGGTGAGTATCGTGCTTTCAATGCAATTTGCTTGATGGCAAAATATACTTAACCCTTAGCACCTCTGGGTACTTTCTCTGCCCTCGCAGAAATCCGTGAGAACCACAATGCGTCAGAATTCAGCAGAGAGTTAAGCGGAAAAAAGAGTCGAAAACATTCTGGAGTGATATTTTAGTAGCATGAAGAAAGTGAAAGCAGGAAACAGTTCTCGTGGGATTGGCATCAAACTGACATATCTATTTAGGAAGGTCATGGCTCCTAAACATTTCAGACTTTATATAAATCAACTGAGTTAAAATCAGGTTCGCAGTTCAACCAATCTGCGAAATACAAAACGTATTATATGTAGATGTAGAAAGTAAGACGGGTTTTAAAGGAGACTTTGCTTACGCTTGGACTTGTATGTGCATTCCTGAGCCAAATATTGAGCTTTACTAGTTTAGCTATGCTCATATTCACAGTTATGAACGATAGATAGAATTCTTGCCAATTCTGAAGATATATTAACTAATCATTTTCAGTGCTTCGGAATTATTTAATGAATAGAGGCAATGCTCCATTTCTACCCTTTGATATTGAACCCCATTCCGGAAAGTGATATATCTTCAACAATTTTCTTTAGTTTAATACCTTCAACAAGCAAAATGGACTTGGCATTCAATTTGGCAGAGAGGGAACTTTAAGGTCATCGAAAGTTGTTTTTTTTTTTTCTTCAAATGAAAGCTTTACAGTTGTATCACGGAAAGTTCTCTTCCACAGCCTGGAGAGTGGCAGGGAACCTCAGCTAATCAAGCTAACCCAATTGTTTTTTCGAATAATCAAATATTACAACATAATCAATGAATTTCCATTTCTTGCTTAAATTTTCATCAATCTTCTTCAGACGAAGAGCAACCTATTCCACACCATTATTTCAAAAGAATTCTTATACTAATTAACCCAATGTTCCATCCATAAACCTAGGATTCTAATAGTTGGCCTGACTCTCTTCTCAGCGAGTTGTCATCAGGATAGTTATTATGGAAAAAGAGAAGATGCCCTTCTTGCCTTGTTAATGAACAAGCGCCCCAATCAGCAGAATAGCTATTAAAATGTCGAAAAAATGGAGCTAGATGGCGCTGTAGAATAAAAAACAAAATATTCATGTCAAATGCAATCCCTATACTCGGTAGGAATTTTAGATCTACATCGTTAAATAACTCCTAAATAAAACGCTCTCTTAAAAACTAAAATTTGAGGCCAAAAACCTAAAAAAAACGTTTCTCACGCCGTAATCTGCAGGATGAGATCTTCCTAAAAATACTATTACATTTGTGCTGGTCCGGCGCTTCCCAATTTTACCCCACTTGATCAAAGACGTGCAGAATCTGCACTCAGTCCCGATTTATCCAAGTAGCACTTGTAGCACGTGCTACAGGCCCCGCGCTATTTAGGACCCCGCGCTTTCTGAGAAAAAATGTCTCATTCATGCAGAGAAAAGTTTTGCCATTATGAAATTTGTGAACTTTCTGAAAAAAAAAAAGGAGAGACTGGCGTACGTACGACATATTGTTTTATTTTGAAATGCAACCGTTTGAGATTTATTAATTTTTTTGGATAATTTGTTACTGCATAAATTAAAATCAGGAAAGAATCAGCTGATTCTCTTAAGTTTGTATTTATCGCGGAAATGTTTCGTTTCGTTTCGAAATAATTTTAGAATATTAAAGAACACTAAAACCTTGTCGTAAATGTCGATTTTCTTTTAAAAATTTGTAGCTGTTTTTAAGAAAATTGCATTTAAGCGCTAATAAAATGCGAAATTTGAAGCTCTTTTTCTCAGAAAATTTTTGTGTTTTCAAAAACTTCATTTGAAGTCATTTGAAGCATTCACAAATATAATAATGTTTACAAATTGCTGGCAATGTTCATATTAAAGATGTGAGAGATCTTAAAAAAATACATTTGTATAATTTTTAAACAAACAAAAAATACCCCAAATTGAACTTTAAGTCATATTAAAGAGTGCAATTAGCACCCGTTCGAAAAGTTTGAAAAAAATATTTGGAACTGGTGGAAACAAATCTAACATTATGTGCATTGCTTGCCAGCAAATATCGAAAATGAATTTAACTTGCAGTTAGAAATAGGTAGAAGAACAAGTGCGATACATTTTATAATTTTCGAAATGCACTTCCAAACTTTAGAAAACCTTTTAATCACTTTGACGGAACTAGATGACCTAAGTAAATGTATTCACTCGAATTGACACTACTGGACTGGTAAGAATGAGCAACAAAGTGGGCTCCAATTTCCTTATAGAACCATTTCTATCTTGAATATCTTCAGAAGGGAACAACAGAGAAAAGATAACAATTACCATCTTATCTGAACAGAATCTTCCTGACCACACTACCTATTCAGGCAGAGTGTTATTAGAGCATGAGAAGTGTTTAGAATGTTAGAAATCGTTTAAGAAAAATATTGGTTACAAATGTAAATATGTGCGTACGCTACAAAAATAGGAATTGTTTCACAGATTTGAAAAACCTTTGTACGTGATGGAGAAGAACGGACGTCATATTCGTTTTTTTCTCACCGAAAAGCATAAAGATTAGTCAAAATTATCAAATAAAATTTTTGGTTGTAGACCTATGTTCTTACATAAAGAATGAAACATGAAATGGCTCTTTCTTGCATATCCGTTGGAAGCTTCCATAGTTGTGTGGTAATTGACAAAGCGAAATCGTGAAGCAAATATCTTGAATGATGTTCATTCTGTAAAGATTAAAACACGTGGGAATGTACTCACTCAAAGAGACAATGAATACGGCACTTCTTAATTAACAGTAAAAAATGTGGTTTCCCCATTTCCGAAGTAGATTATGGTAATGGAAACCATGGAATGGTCTGATGACAAGACTAATGACAGATACAAGTACTGGATAGATACTAATTCATAGCAGTGGTTAGAACATAAAATATTAGAAAAAATTGGTTATATTTATTATTAGTCACATCCTAAATCAAAAACTTTGCTGAGATTTTTTTAGCACGTAAAATTACAGTGGGTGGTAAGACAGCTTCTTCGTGAATAGTGGCTTGGGAACTTTCCCAAAGGAACATGTATTCCTTCAGGAGCTGTTGCTAGGAGAGAAGTAATATTTTGTTGCAACCATCATTTCTCAGAAGAGATGGAACAATTGATGAACATACGTTCATCTTTAAATGATTTCCCTAACTGTTTGAAGAGACAAAACCATTCATTACGATTTGCAATACCAATGTCATTTCGGGCTAAATTGTGGCGGAGCATGCGATGTAATTCAAACCATGCCTTTCCTAACGCTGAAAATTTCCACAATTTTGGTTTCCGTTAAGAATGTTCTCAGTATTAATGGCAAGAAATGTGCTGAGTCATTTTTATTGTATTTATTATTAAATGACAAGCCCTCACCCTGGATGTCGATAATAAACTTCATGTATTTTAAACAGTATCTACAATAATCAAAATATAAACGTATTTGTTACAAGATCACCATTTTACTTTTACCTTACATGCAATGTATCTGAAGGTCATGCCTGAAAAAAACGGAAAAGCGGAAGACGTTAAGAGCTCTTTGGTATCTCTTACCAAAGAGCTCTTAACGTCTTTCCGCTTAGTCTTCGGTAAAATCGAGTGCTTATCGGAAGAGGTATAGTAGCAATAATCAGCTCGCCTAGAAAACTTGGAAAGCATTTCAGGCAAATTGGAAATGGCAAAAAAGCGATCACGTAACGGAGAGTGTTCGCGCTAAGGAAGCGAAAGGAAGTAGAAACGGCCAAAGAGAAAGAAGAAATGTTGACGGTAGTGGATGGTTGAGGGTAATGTGGAGGGACAGTTGAGAGGATATGAATAATGCGAAATGATAACGAAGGTGAACCAAATGACAGAGCCTCCTGAAGAAATAAAGTCCAAACGGAAGCAAGATAATAAGAAAGATTGAAATGCTTAGAAGACTTATAAGTCTGAGAGATTACAATACAACCAAAGCAACCAAATAAGTCTGAGAGATTACAATACAACCAAAGGTGGTCAAGAAGGAGGAAGTGATAGATGTGCAGATGAAGAAGGTGGTGGTGGAAGAGGCTAAGGAGCATTTAATAGTGAACGCCTGGGAACTAACCAGCTACTGAACGGACGCTCCTTCGAGCTGCTGTGAATTACATCAGCCTCCTACAAATGAACAACTTGCTACGTCAAAGCACGCTTTTCAATCGGAGAGGGGGTTCGGAGAAACACCTTGTGCAAGGTTGCAACGATCACAGGTAGCGCATCGAATGCAGAACACCTCTCGCAATGTTTGCAAGTCATTTTCGCACCGGATATAAAAAGGAACAAACAATTATTCTTCCACGCGATGTAGTAATTAATCAAGCCACTGAACTACTTCCTCAAGGTCAGACAAATCGCTCTGAATCCAAGTCTCTTCATAACTTATTGCGTGCGAGCAGATAATAACCTTGTAGAAAATTTGCGAAATGATAGAGCAACTAAAAATATGAATCTCCGTTCTCACGCTATAGGTCAATCGCCGTCAGTTTTCTTTGCTATTTCATCCTATCGAGTTCATCTAGTGTACTTCTCAGTCTAACCATCTGTACCTTTCTCTCTCTGTCTTTCTTTGCCCCCTCTCTCTGTCTTTCTCTGCCCCCCTCTCTCCCTCTCTCATTCACTTTTTTCTCATCTTCCGTAGGTTCTTCAGCACATGTGAGCAACTGACATTCATGGACTAGTATTGCAACCCCAATTTTTGCAATTCTTTTTACACTTCCGCAGCCAAGAATTGAACCCGGAAATTCTAGTGTATGCCTAGTTTCTCTGCCATTGAAGATACCGCGACAGCCATCTTTTCGAACAGCATTTCGTGGCACCGGTGATAATTTGAACATATTCAGATGTTATTTTCCAGATCAAGGCAGTCAATTTTTTGAACAGGTTAATCACAAATTAATCACTATTTGCTGCAGGCGTTATGTAGTCGGTATAGTAGGCTAGTAGCTTGGTCGAGAAAATACATTCGCACGTAATAGTACAATGTTAGCCACGGCGTCTAGATGAATACGCTCTACAAAATTACATCATGCTCATGTTAACCTTGATGTTATTACTCTGAATAGAAATTTAGAAATGGATGTTGCTTAGAAATTATTTCAAGAAATACCACGTGTGCATTGAAATTATCTAGAAAATTTCCAATGCACACGTTGTAATTTGGTAATTAATATGACTATTCCACGAATGAAATTACCTCCAAAAAGTTTCAGGATGTTAATTATATTCCAAATATTGATTATATAATGTTGCTTCAAGTACATAAAAGTATTCAATGGAACATAAATTTATCTGTTTAATAGTCGTTTAAGCGATGAGTCGACTTCACGTGGGGGACAATAATGGGTCAGAACGTTTTTTTCACACGCGGTTCATATAAATAATATTTTCGTACGCCCTGTGACGCTACTTTTATTTCCAGATAGCAGAAGCCGCGTTCTAATGGCGGAGCCGGCGGTGACCACGGACTGGAGCGGGATGGCGTGGGCGATGGGTGGAGGGAGGGGGGGGCAAATTGGATGGAGGCGTGTTAGGCCGCTATGAGTGGGTGCTATCGTATCTGCGCCAAGCATATTCTTCCTTTCCGGCGCACGATACGTGACGGAGCGCCGGCACGTGTTGGCGAGCAGCCCGCTCGTCCACGCCGCACCCTATTCTGCCTCGTCCCACCCCGTCCCGCTCTGCTCCCTCCCGCCCCGTCCCATCTCGCCCCGTCCCGTCCCGTCTCGCCCCGCCCCGTCCGATCTCGCCCCGTCTCGCCCCGTCCCGTCTCACCCCGTCCCGTCCACCACCCCGTCCCGTCCCGTCTCGCCCCGTCCCGTCTCGCCCCGTCCCGTCTCACCCCGTCCCGTCTCGCTCCGTCCCGTCCCGTCCCCGCCCCGCCCCGTTCCGTCCCGTCCCGTCCCGTCTTGCCCCGTCCGTCTCGCAAGCGTCCCTTCTCGCCCCGTCCCGTCTCACCCGTCCTGTTCCGTCCCCCCTCGTTTCATTCCTTCCGTCTCCGTCCCTCCCCGTCACGCCGCGTCCGTTCTTCCCTGCCCGCGCTCATCGTCGGCACGCCACGCGCGTCCTCAGCGATGGGACAGGAATTTCAGGTCCCATTCGGGACACTTGGACCGCGCAACGTGCTGTTGTAATGCCCGAAAAACACCAACTGCCAGAATGATTGCTTTTTGTCTTATTGGCCCAATGGCCTGTAGGAATATTATACGGGTTTTAGGAAGCTTCCAGAAAACGAGTCACGTTTCCGGTCTCATATCTGGGTCTACTTATAAAGCCGCGCTTTTTCCGTATTTCAGTTGTGGTTATTTTAGGGTGGCAGACGTAACCAATGGATCTGAGGTTACTGCTTGAGGATTTGTATTTGATATGGACTGCAATAACACGTGCAATATATCATGCAATAACAAATAAATGTGACTACTAGATACAATTGCAGCAGCCTACTTTTTAATACAATTCTGTGCAATGTTCAAATTGTCTCTCACTTGAGTGATGAATTCGTGAAAGTGAGCCTTAAAACAACGTTTCCAATAATTTTGAATCAAATTCTAATTATTATCCAGTTCCAAAGAAATAATTTTAGAATTAATTTGAGAAATATAAAACATATGTATTCATCACAAAATTATATGATTCAGATTTGTTAAAAAAGAACAGTATTAAAGAAACTGTAAAGTTTTGCCTAAGAAATTAATTTAAAAAAAGAAAGATTCTATACCATTTTAACATTAAAGCAAGATGCATTTCTACAAGATTTCTATACGTACTAGTTTCAAGCAACGTAAGTGAACCTATACGAAATATCCTTAACAGGATTGATTGATTCATTCATTCATTATTTAATGGTTTCGTAGTCCCGTAATTGTAGTGCATGTTTTATAACGGAAGATGGCGGTGTTATTGCCCCGCCGGATGGTGAGATCCGGCACAAACTCACACATTGGCTAGCGGGTTTTTCTCGAATCAGGTATCTCCTACGCGAACCCTAATACTTCTCGGTCATAAATACTGGAATGACATTAGTTGATGCCCTGAGTTACTTGCCAGTAGCTAATTACAGCTTACACAAGACACATCTTCCCGTGCGCAGTGAGCACAAAAGGGCACTCATCGGGCCGCAACACACACGAGAGTCGATAACTATTCACACAAAGAAAACCAGTGGCCCTTTCCTCCCCGAATCTGACTTGTTAAACAATCCAACCACTTGAAACAACCGGAGAAGCATTTGTACGAGGTGATAATTTGAACCAGCGTGTAATAATTGTTTTACCCTGCGCAGTTGGGCCCACATAATCCAACGTAACTCTCAAAATGCGCGTCGCATAACAAGAATTCATTCACTTGAATTTTTGTGCGACCCAATAAGTATACTTTTTGTAATAGAGTGGGAAAGCTCTTCGATTTTTAAAATGATTGATGCCAAAAAATCCAGTCTTTATACCATAATTTCTTGCAAACAAGCACTGGATATGAAACAAATAACATGAACAAATTTTTGAACAAACAAAAACTTCTGATTTGTGTAAATATTTCATTGTAGGAATTCTGGACAAAAAAGGTGAGTGAATAGATGCTACGATTAACAACGGAAAACAATTACAGACATGCAGAAAACATTGCAAAAAGAAATATATCACCACTCGAAGGTGAAACTCTATTTAAAGATAGGAAATAGTATCTCCTCGATGTTAGCAATGGCTATAAAATGTGAAGCGCGAACTGCCCAAGATGCGGAGAAATAAAAATGAGAGTTTTAGTATGACAATGCACCTCTTCATTTCCTATTTGTAGCAGAAACCCCAATACGATGCATAATACAAAAGCATTTTATGCCATGAATTATCGGGGTTATTTGACTTCTTTGCAAACTGGCACTTCAATTGATATGACGTACCAACATCCAATATAATGATCCTCATTGAATGACAAGGCACAAAAGGACGAAACCGAAAAGGATGAGTTTAACGTCATTTAGAATTAGGAATATTTTTCAAAGAAAAGGAAACCTTGGATTTATTGTTATATGTTTCAATGATATCTATTTTAAAGTCAAATTGGAACTGATTCTTTTCAAGAAAATTGTAGTAAATTTGGGATAGCACATGAAAACACAAGTCACATTAAAGAATATATCATCAGTGCACAAGAAAAGGGACAAATCTAAAAAAATCATCAATTTCCAGGAGCACGGTTTCAATATGAGTAGAATTAAATTGAAAACCTATATTAAGTTGGCTGTCCGGGTGACGCCGCGTCCATGGCAAAGGTGCCGACGTTTCGGTCGCCATTCTGCGACCTTCCTCAGGGCGTAATGCTTTACGCCCTGAGGAAGGTCGCAGAATGGCGACCGAAACGTCGGCACCTTTGCCATGGACGCGGCGTCACCCGGACAGCCAACTTAATATTGACTCCGGCCGCGGAAGCCTACGCTCTCAAATTGAAAACCTATTTCACTCAAGGTATCGGCCGTTTTGTGAACTACATTTTAATGTTTTCATGTAAAAATATACTTTTTTCTCAACATATTTCTTCATCCAACTAAAAAATGAATTTTGAGATTAGTCGATTTTTTTGTGCATCGACGATATTAATGCCAATGCATATAAGCGTTGGTCAAAAAGTAACAGAAAAATTGAAAATGCACAATATGGTGTTTGGGAGTTGTTGTCGGCTCACAATTCAGGACAGAATAAAGAACTAAGTTATTTCGAGAAATAATGAATATAAAATCATCTATAATAGACAGGATATAGACTAATATGTCAAATAGATGAGGAAAGTTGCCATGAGAAAATTGACGAAAGGAGAACAAAAAGAAGGGAGAGTGAATAGGAAATGAAGTTGTTTGATGAGAACGAAACCTGCAAAAAGTCTAGCGAAACATACTAAGAGGAAGCTAGGTTGCAATACACGACTTTAATATCGCTGTTATAAAAATAAATAACACATAGTAAACATGAAAATCGATTTTCATGGCCTAAGTACACTCAGAAACTTCCCCAAGAGGACACGAGATTCGCGTCGAAACTCCTGACCTCCGACGTATCGGTGGGCTCAACATTCCGAGCGAGTGCGTCCAGGAACCTTCTCGCTCGCACTTCAATCACAGATAACGCGCACGCGCCGCGAATGGGGACGCCCGAAATTGGCGGTTGAAGGCGGAACGCGCGCGCTGCGACGGCGGGCGGACAATGGCGCCGCGGAGCGGGAGCGCGCTACCGGGCGACGCGTCGCGCATAGGTCGGGCGTCGCGGCCGGCGAAGCGACGACGGAGGTCAGGACCGCGGACGCACCGGGAGAGGTGGCTCAGGACGACAACTGGTGTCACTGCAGTGCCTATGACCGGGAGGTTCTAGGTTGATTGGTTGATTGTTCGTGTTTCCGGGCACGTCAACTACTTAGGTCTTCAGTCCCGTAAGTGTAGTACATGTTTTCTTCTTTTTCTTTTTCTTTTTTTTCTTCTTTTCTCTCTCTCTCCTCTCTCTCTCTCTCTCTCTCTCTCTTTTTCTGTAGGTGACTGTGATCTTTTCCGTGCTGGATGGTGACATCCGGTGCCAACCTACCGTCGACTAGCGGGGCTTTTTCCCCTCAACCAGGTACTCGTATCTCCCACCAGCGGAGAGGTTCTAGGGTTCCAGTCCTGACTGTGGTAGGATTTTAGACACTTGCTAGACAGCTACGTAGAAATCAGCCGCTATCTGGAGGAGAATTCTAGTGGTTGTTGCTCTGATAGGTAGTTTTCGTGGTTTCTCCGATCAACACCGGGCGAATGCCGGAGCAGTACCCAAAACAAACGGGCCATGGATCGCGCGTAATCTTTCCTTCTTCTTCCTTGTCCTATCCTCACTCCTTACTTACATACACTGATACATACATGCACTATACTACCAACAGATGCCGGGAGCCTATAGCTTGTCTCAGCTGAGGCGGTGCGCCGCTCTAGGGAGGTACCTGGTTGGTTGCGCCGCTAGTGGGAGGTACCCCACTAGTCGACGATAGGTTGGCGCCGGAGATCGCCAACCAGCGGGTGCATATCGCCATTACCTCCCGCGCTAAAAAAGGGTATACACTTACAGAACTAATGACAGCAGTTGACGCGCCTGGAATCACTAATCAATTAATCAAATGAATCAGAAGTCGCGAACAGCAGAGAAGGGTTGCTCATGGCACATGGAAGAAATGATGCAAAGAGGGTCGAGTGTAGACCGGCTCCAATGGCTCAGCGGCAACATTGTCGTGATGGTGGGGGATTTTTCGTCACTAGCGGAGCAGAGCTCGGTCCCATTCAATCAGTTCGCCGGAGAATTCTAGCAGTTAGTGGCTCAGATCGGTAGTTTTCCGTGTTTCTCCGATCAATACCAGGTGAATTCTGAAGTAGTTCCTTAACAAACGGGCCGTGGACCGAGCGCGATCTTACCTTCCTCAATCTTGTTCCCTCCCCTTCCCTACACGTACACTTACATGCGTTAGACGTCAGGAACCAGTCGCGAGTTTATAGCTTGGTTCCGGCTGGGAAAGTTCTCCGAAAGAGGAGATACCTGAAGAGAAACCGGTATTTGCATCTTCCATTCCAGCGGTGGAGGAAAACAGCCAACCCTCGTATATAATACGCACTACATTTGCAGGCTAATGACGCTCCCGGAATTAATATTCGCTCACTCGAATGCGGAAATTGATGAAGGAACGGATAGTGGAAAAGAGGGCAGAAGGCGAAACGTAGACGAGACAGAGACATGTATAGGGAATATGGTCAAAAGCGTCGGCGGTAGGAGGTGCGGATGGAAACGTGGCGCAGTACGAGTAATGCAGCCAATGAAGTGTGGTGAAAAACACGAGAAAAAGAAATAGAAATGAAAGGAACTCCAGAAAACATGATGTCAGAGAAAAGAACAACATGTGGGTGAAGTTATGGACGGGATGTGGTAAATGGAAGTTTAACGAGAAGAGAATCACTATAAAGGCTGAAGTGATTCGTAAGACTCTCAAAAGTGGGGGACAAAGAAGTGTAGGGGGAGGAAAGTCCGAAGGGAAAATTTATGTAGACTAATGTAATGACAATTGTAACTATGAGGAGGGGAAAGATGGGAGGTAAACTAGTAATAGGAGATTCCTAGAAGAGGCGTATCTTAAGGCGTGGGCGGGCGGGGCCGGGCGGGGCCGGCGGGGCCGGGCGGGTGGGGCCGTTGCGTCAGAGGTGTCGCGGGAGTCCGGTGCGGACCCTGGCCTCTGGCCGGCCCGGCGGGTGGCCTCCTCGCACACAGTGGCGGCGGCGGGGGCAGCAGCGGTGGCCCCCGCCCGCGCGGCCCTTGACCCAGCGGGAGACCCCGGCGACCCCGCGGCGGAGCCCCTCCTCGGCGGAAGCGGCGAGGGACCGACGCGGCGGCGGTTGCGTGGGAATAAGGGCGCCCGCCCTCAAGGCTCTCGCGGGCAGACATTGAGCGCGGTTCGTTGCTCCTAATTGCCAGGGGACAAGAACCACGTCGTGCC